>KN840544.1:0-47804 GCA_000832265.1 Phlebiopsis gigantea 11061_1 CR5-6
AACATGCATCCACAAACTCTTTCATAAATTGTAATTGGCCAGCATGGCCCTGCTAGGCTAGTGACTTGTTCCTGCCGGCGCCGTGCTTTCTCCATTCCGTCGAGATAGTTACTATATACGCTGCACTGCGACAGACTACTACGATTCGTGTAAAGCTGAGCTCTACACCACGTACAATGCTCTTTGCGAAAGGCTATAAATACGCCCAAATCATAGACCATATTCAAACCTCCGTGAATTCATAGTTAGCGCCTACATCCACTCGGGTATACCATGTCCGCCCGTTGCAGGATTATTAGCGTAGTTGAATGACGGATTGGTATACTGGCTAGATTCCCCAGCGGATGCCATGTTCTGAGATTGGGCAAAGTACGGGAAATCGGAATCCGAGGCGATACCTAGCGTATGGTCATAGGCACTATCTGGGAGCAGTGCGGCGAAGATCGCATCTATGTCGATATCCATCGGTGCCTGTATCTCATCAGAGTAGACGGCCGCGTTGGTTGTTGGTCCAAAGTTTGTAGCTTGGCTAGGTGTGGAGGTATCCCAAGCTGCGTCCATAGGGTTGTTCATGATCGGACCTGGGCCCTCATTGGACCAGATGGGGAGACTGCCGAGTTCGTCGCTGTACAGCGGAAGGGTGAAGTCAAAAGTGGCTTGCGGGAATGCGGAGGGTACATGGGAAGTCGATTGCGAGTCAACGGTAGTAGCTGGTAGGGGGACGGCCGTATCATGGTTCCAATTGACCTGCGTCTGAAATTCAGGAGCAGTGAAAGGTGATGCCTCAAAGCTAGCTCCGCCACTGGGCTGGTCTACGACGCTTTGGGGCTCTCGCATCGGACGTTCTTGTGATGCAGTCCCAGAATGGGCATAACATACACTCATGGCCTCGACGACAGCATTGAGAACATCCCTGTTAAGTGCGAGTAAATCTCCGCGTAGGAATATCAAGATCGAATGCAAAATCTCACCAGAGACGAGAGGCGGTACTCCACCTGCATATAGTCCGGATTAGATATACATCTATCTGTAAAACTCGAGTTCACTTACCGGGATTCCAGAGTGTGTAGAATGTGCATCGCCTTCGTTACCTCTCTCAACTCTTTCCCAGGGTTGATCGCGGCCCCCGACAGCTTAGCATACCAGACATTCAAGAGGAGTATGACAGAGCAGACGAACAAGTGTGTCTAGCAACGGAAAATGTTAAATAAGCTGTAACAAACAAAAATAAGACTCGTGAACGAACCTGGTACCAGTGTAGACAGAGTGACGAGCCGAGAGCTATGTACTGCTTGTCCATCACTCGAATACTCGATCTCGCCGCGTTCGTACAAATTGCCAATGACGGGAACGACAGCGGAGATGGTCTCCCGGGGCGAGGTATAAAGGAACGGTGGACAGTAATCTGTACCGTATAGTACGACGCATGGAGTAGAGCAGACTGGGTCTGGAAGAAAGGATCACTATGTTGGCTGCCCCATTTTACTGGAATTTCGCCAGGTCAGCAAACTAACGGCTCGAATTGGTGTGAACGCACAATGATCGGGGAGAGACGAGATGAACTCGTTGAGTTCAGAGTCCAACTCAGACACCACCCGCTGAGCCGCGTCAGGATTTGAAAGGAATTTCTGCATCGGAGCGCGATACTAGAATGGAGTATGAGCGGAGTCACTGAAAGATAGAAAAACGTATCCACTATTTCTCGATACACACGAGAAAGTATGCACTCTAGGTGTATGATCTGCACAAACATCGAAACTGTGGATGGTTTCCCAGGAGGTTGCTTGAACATCAGCTCCGGATTATCGTTCGTCCAATATTCGTCATCGCATTCTACTGGAAGATCAATGTCGAAACTGCGGCGGACATCAGCAAAGTATGCTACAAGCCACTGGCGGAACTTACTCGTCATCGTGAGTATTATTTGGTCTGCCTAGTATGTTGGACATTCCTCGCTCCATGCAGATGAGGCACCTTTGAAGTCCGTCGTTCATGAATGAATATATGTATTATTATATTAATTGAAGTCAGACTCACCAAAACGCTCGTTTTTTCAGCTCGTCTTCGACCGTCAAGCGTTGTTTGTACGTCGCGCGCCTGTGAGCTCCCATATCTTGGGCGAGCCTCAAACCATGTCCAACCACGGGATACACAGCATGCGGGACAGGCGATACGGAGAGGTAAACCGTGATAAGCTAGGAAGGTGAGTTCTCGGCACTGTCCCTGTCACTAACGTACGAATGCTTACCACACATATTTGAAGATCATAAAGTGACGGGGACGGCAGGTGGATCAGATGACGAGTTTTGTGCACGCGTTGGAACCAGGGCCAGCCCGCCCAGTGCCATGACTTTGTCTCCTTGGGCAGGACGCAGGGATCGTCCGAGAATCTCGCGCCGGTGGCGCAAACAAGCAGGACCATGGAACCGAAGCTTTCGTTTCGCAGATGTAGGCCGTCTCGGATACTTGCATCGAAAGTTGGGCGATGGAGTAAAGGAAAATGGACGTTGAAATTACGAAAGTATGCTTCCACCAACTGCGCCATTAGTACAGGCTCAGGAAATGCTTCAGGTGGGTGTGGTGATTCAAGGCGGATCAGTGACTAGGTGTCGGGAGTCAGTGCTCGGCACACGATTGAAGTGAAGGTCAACCCTGCTAACCGAAGTAGCGTTCCAATACTCTGGTGTTCTAGCGTGTACTTTAGGCTCAGTTGTGTGTGGAGTTTCGGAGCTGCTTGAAGATGTACTGCTATTGAATTGGGTATACTCCTTTTTCAACGCCATTGCGGTACGAATGATTGCTAGGCTGCTGGAGCGTCCAATATATTGTGTATGCTGGGAATCGATATTCAAGTCCTTCATAAGATCGGATATTTTCTCCTCGCTATCGGCATCATCTTCTAGTAAAGTGGTCACCCCTGGGGTTAGTTGTATAGACGACTGGAGGATAGGGGTAGGAGTTGACGGTGGCGTGAAGGCAAGGCTTGTGTGGGTGTTGCTGGTAGACGAAGTATCATCCTGACAGCGTTTAGTGAATATACGGCGGAATGTACCGAAAGCTGCTTACTACAGTTATTCCAAGGCGAGCTCTCAGCTCCGCCACCTCACGTTCCAAACTCTTAACATAGCTTGGAGCACATTAGGTTGCGTCGTACTCAAGACAGCTATGTCGGAACTCACACCATGTCTGCATATCGTCTCTGAGGCGCGGTGCATGTGAGACTCAAGATAATGGCCCGACACAGCATGGCTACTTACGGTGAATGCCGCGGTATACGTACACCCGTATCCGGCCACGGCACAGTTCCCGCATGGCTGCCCTGCGGAGCGGCCCTCTCCGCTACCTATCAAATTATCGATCCATGGAATGTTGGACTCGAACGTACATTGGACTCACAGCGCACTGCACTTCGTCTGTCAGCTAGGGCTGAAAACGATAAGAAATTCGTACCTTTTCTGCGTCTACACTGATCACATGCTTTGATGCGTCTGGCTTTGTTCAAGCTGTCGTCGTGGTCCTCTAGCATAACCGTCTGGGATAGCGAGACGATTACTCGCAAATGGCGGGCGTAGTCACAAGCGCAGTGGCTGAGCTCAAGCTGTGGAGAGCGGACTTTGGGTTACCAATCCGTCTGAGTCAGAACGTTACAGCGCTCGCTGTCTGAATTGGCTTACTGATGTTAGAATACCTGTGCGAGAGACAGCTAAGGTGCCAAATCGCGCTTGCAAGATTCGGAAATGGAATTTTCCCTTTCGCTGAGTTTCGATAAGATAAGTGCGATATTACAAGTACTGTACAAGGTAGACTTATACGGTAAGTAGCGCTCTGATACTCACTACATGATAAGTTCACACTCCGCTTACATGATCAACATCCAATGTGATACGCTGTGGTAACATCACGTGCCCTTACGTAGATCCGACTGCGTACTTTCGAGTCTCGACATGCCAATGAGATTCACATCCAATCATTACATAGTTTATGCAGCGCGGCTCGCTCATGATCCGTACGGTAGATGGTAGAGCGAGAAGTGCTATTTTCCTTCTACATACACCGTACGCGCGACATCCTACAAACTATGCATTTCTATCCTCGAGAGAATCTCATGTCCAAGGTCCCTTCCAAAGTTTTCCAGTGCACAGTGGGGAAGCGACGCTGCGATGTAGACATCATTTCCAGTTCATGAAATATTCCATCACGGCCTCCAAGCCATTAAACAGGATGACTAAGTCCAGTCCGGGATATGTGGCTCGTCCATGGAAGAGCTTCCGGGGTTGAACGACGCATCAAACTGCTGGTGAGAGCCACCCGCCACTGAGACGCCCAGTGGCTGGGTGAGATGAGGGACAGCGGGCTGCGACACCATCCCAGGGGTATAATTCCACGCCGCATCCGGAATGAGGTCCGCAAAGATCGCCTCGAGGTCGGGGTCCATGTGCGGCTGCTGGCCGTCATCCTGGAACAAGGTATTCGCCAGCGTCCCCAGGCTCGCGATCGGGTCGGACGCGAAGAAAGGCCACATAGCTTCGCCTGACGTAGACGTAGACGAATCTATACCCGCATCGGACCAGATAGGCAGCCGTCCGAGCTCGTCGCTCTGCAGCGGGAGGGTGAAGTCAAAGGCGCTCTGCGGGAATATGGAACCCGCGTGCAAAGTTGAGGTCGCATTGTCGGCAGCACTGACAGGGTATTGGGTAGAAGTCTGGTTCCAGCTAGAAGGGGGCTGGGATCCCGTGGCAGTGAAAGGCGACTCCTCGAAGCCGCCTTCAGCCCGGAGTTTCTCTTTGCTGTCCTCGTGCCTGCGCTTCTGTCGCCTCTGAGAGGGAGGTCCTGAAGCCGCCTTGGGGCGATTCATGGCTTCAACGATATCGTTAAGGATGTCCCTATTCATGCTGGTTAATATAATGATACGAGAATATAATCGAATGAATGTCTGACCAAAGACGAGCTGCAGTGATCCATCTGTAAAACCCACGTTCAGACATTCAGCGCTTTTCCAACGTTGAAGACCACCCACCGAGACTCGAGAGACTGCAGCATGTGCATTGCCTTCTTCACGTCCTCTAGCTCCTTCTCCGGATTGATCGCGATACCAGCCATCTTCCCATACCAAACGTTCAACAGCAATATGACCGAGCAGGTAAATAAGGACATCTAGAAGCCAGAGTCAGCGGCGCTCGCGAAAGAACCAATAGTCCGTTTGTGAACAAACCTGGTACCAATGCAAGGACAAAGATGAGCCGAGCTTATAGTACTGCACCTCCATAACTCGAATACAGGACCGTGCAGCGTTTGTGCAGATCGCCAGTGACGGGAAAGATAGAGGGGACGGTCGCTTCGGGAGAGGCACGAAAGGCCGATGGACTGTGATCTGTATCGTGTAGTATGACGCGTGGAGCATAGCCGACTGATGGACAAAGAAATCGTCATTCTGAGTATCCCACTTCACTGGGAGCTCTCATCAGTACACGCACTTCATGGTAGCATGGCGAAATGTAGACCTACGGTGATCGGGAAGAGACGTTATAAATTCGTTGAGCTCAGAGTCTATTTGTGAAACGGCGCGCTGAGCTTCGTCTGGGTTTGAGAGAAGCTTCTCTATCGGAGCGCGATGCTGACAGGGCCGTGTGAGTCCCTGAAACGATCTAAAGAAGTAAATGCGTACTATTATTCGATACGCATGTGACAATATACGCCCGAGGCGGATGACCTGGATGAAAACTGAAGCCTTGGAGGGCTTTCCTGGTGGCTGCTTGAATGCTAGATCCGGGTCGTCATTTGTCCAATATTCATCGTCACACTCTACGGGAAGATCGAGATCAAAACTTGTATATACGTCAGTACATTGAACTCTAAGCTGACAGTTGCACTTACTCTTCATAGTGTATATTGTAGGGTCTACCAAGCCTGTCGCACAAACCACATTCCATGCAGATTAGACACCTAGCAAAGCAATAAACAGCAATTCGCGGATAGCGTCTTAGTGGATGCTTACCAGAAGGCTCTTTTCTTCAATTCCTCTTCTATCGTTAGACGGGGACCGTACATCGTGCGCCTATGAACGCCCATGTCTTGTGCGATCCTGATACCATGACCAATGATGGGATACACGGCATGCACAACTGGTGACATGGTGATGTAACATGCTACGAGCTGTCTCCCTTACGTAGTCAGCAGCCTAGTAGTCTTCAACGTCGTCTCGGCATACTCACAACGCAGAGCTGTAAATCATACAGAGTTGGTGACGTCAAATTAATCAGCTTCCGCGTCGAGCGGACACGTTGGAACCACGGCCAGCCCGCCCAGTGCCACGACTTCGTCTCCGTCGGGAGAACGCGCGCGTCGCTGGAGAACCTCCCGGCAAGCGCGCAGACAAGGAGAAGGGTGGATCCGAAACCTTCGTCCCGCAGGTGCAGCCCATCTCTAATGTTGCCTTCGAAGGTTGGGCGGTGAAGCAGAGGGAAGTAGACACTGAAATGAAAGAAATACTCCTCCACCAGTCTGGCTAGCAGCGTCGGCTCGGGGAAGGCTTCAAGTGGGTACGGTGTCTCTGGAAAAATTAACAACTACGATGACTAGGTGGTGAGGAAGTGAACACCGGGGAAGGGTTGGTCACTTACCGGGGTGGCATCCCAGAACTCCGGCGTTCTGGCGTGCCCTTTCGCATCGTGCGCGCCGGGGAGGTCGTTCGAGGGCGTGTCGCTGTCAGATTGCGTGTACTCCTCCTTCAGAGCCATTGCCGTGCGGACGAACGCTAGACTGCTAGATCGTCCCAGATACTGGGTATGCTGTGTGTCCAAGGACATGTTGTTCATGAGCTCTACCGCGGCCTCTTCGCTCTCGTCGGCGTCTCCTTCTATCAGACTAGTGACGCCTGGAGTGAGCTGCAGCACAGCGGTAGATCGAGATGAACCTGAGAGCGGCGCGACGCCGCGTTTTGGATTAGAGTCAGCGAGGAACGGAGGCCCAATCTGGCAACATTTAGCGGGCGTATTTCCTAGCATACCAGGTGACTCACTGTCCCCACTGCGCCGAGACGTGCTCTCAACTCTACAACCTCTTGCTCTAAGCTCTTGACATACCTACGTTCGCGTTAGTCCTGCGTTAAGAAAAACGGGTCATGACCTACGCAGTGTCTGAGAACCGTTTCTACGTGCGGGTCGTTAGGTTCAGGCGAAGCTTCCAAGGCGTGACCGCTTGCCTCGGATGCTGCAGTGTACGTGCAATCGTATCTGAACGCAATACAGTTTCCACAGCGATGTCCTGCGGATGGGCCCCCTCCGTCACCTAAAGGGTACGTGTTGGTATGCCACTACCAAGAAGGAAGTGGTAGCTTACATCGCACTGCTCTCCCACGTATTAGAGATAGATCGACGAAAATAATGAACACATACCTTTCCTCCTTCTACATGGATCGCACGCCCGAATGCGCCTCCCTTTGTTCGCTTGGTCGTCTGCCGGGGTGCTGGCTAGATTGAGCATGGCCGCGGTGAGTATGTAGATTTATGGAAACGCTGGCGAGAGGAGGGGGTCAGACTCTCAGACGGTGAAGCCATACGGTATAAGTAAACGACGGGCGAGCCGCCGACTCATGGTGCGCGACGTCAAGCGGACTGCGTATACCTGCGGCACCGTCCACAGTGACTCGCCAAGACCAAACTGCGCACAACAAGACCAACAGTACCCACAGCCGCATCTCCAACATGTGGCGTTCGGACGATTCGAAAAGTGACGTGAACAGTTCGGCAAGGCGGTGGCGTTCTTGTCACAGTCCGTTTCCGGGGATCATTAATTCTTCACTGATCAAAACTTACCAGGCAAGAAGTGGGTTGACCCAGAATTCGTGCTCCGCTTACTCCATCGACGTAGAGTGCTGCGAGGCCAACCTGAGTTATGTGATACGGCCCGAGTCGTATATATACAGATGTTCCTGAACGTGCACGTTTGAACACGGATGTGACACCAAGAGGATGCCTAGCACTAGAACCGTCTTCGTCTGCCGCTACGTTCGTACGACTGACGTGCGCCGTAACCCACGGATGGCCTAACTCCCCTGCTTCGCGTTTCCTCATACGAGAACAGTCGTGTCAGCGCTGCCGCAGTCAAACGCAGCCACTTCGCGGCTGGCCAAGGCAGATGGCGGGTTGTCAAGTCGGCATCCAAGTATTGACGTTGCAGATCGCACACGGCGGCGCACGACGCGTCGAGTCGGCTTGTGGCCTTCTGCTGTTATTTCGGGGCGGCATCTTGGATTATATAGACCCTGAAAACATGAATAGCACCGTAGTGAGCGAGCTAGTAGTTCGCGGTGGATATCCAGTGTGGAAAAAAACTTGTGTTAAGTTGTGTGCTCTCCTTAGATGGATGTATCTCTAGTTTACCACTCAGAGCACATGGTGAGATGGCCGAGCGGTCTAAGGCGCCAGACTAAGGATCTGGTCCGAAAGGGCGTGGGTTCGAATCCCACTCTCNGATGGCCGAGCGGTCTAAGGCGCCAGACTAAGGATCTGGTCCGAAAGGGCGTGGGTTCGAATCCCACTCTCATCATAATTTTTCGACTCTTTTACGGCACCCAGCTTTTGGAGACTGTCAATTGAGAATGATTTACAGGAGTCGTAGCAAATGGTCGATCAGTCTAGTACACCCACACAGCCTGCATCGGCAATTTATCAGGCAAGGTCTCCGTGGTACGAATATGAAGACGCGAGCAGAGAAGCTTTCTCTGGCAAGTCGAGCACTGGTCGTATGACTCCTGGCCTGTCGTGCAGCGAGTATATGCGTCTAGAGCATCCGCCTGCGCAATGTTCCGTGGTCACTATGTTCTCGTGGAGGCAACATTGGCACGCCCGGCTTCGCATACTGTACGGTATACACGCTACATCACAAACACCCCCATCACCTGAAAGCCTCCACGTCCGGCGACACAAGAACTCTACAGGCAGCACGAAGGCCAGCTTCGTGAACCGGCGAACGAAGACGCTCCGACGTACCGCCTGTCCCCTCCGCCTAGCCCACGTTCTCACAGCTGTCCGACGCGATCGTGAAGGACAGCGTGACGGTGTACTTGGTGCCACACGTGCACGTCGTCTCCGCCGACGTCCCCGACCAGGTCCCCGCCGAGCTCGTGACGGCGACGGCGACGTCGGTGGCGACGCTGCACGCCGTGTTCGTGCAGCTGCCGGCGACGACCATTGTCTGGCGCGCGCGTGTGAGGGGTTTGCGGGCGGAGGGGACGGAGCGCGGGGGACGCACGCGGATGGTGAGGGTCATCGTCGGTTGCGACGCCGGGTGTGTGCTTCCTGGGGCGGACGCTGTGGTGGCGAGCGGACGCCCGCACGGCGAGCTTTATGGCGCGGCGCTGCGCGCTCGCAGTGGCGACCGAACACCGCGAGGATAGCAGGGCCGAGGCGCGCAGGCGTCACGCGCGCGCGGTATACCCTGAGAGAAGCGGGCATGGTTTGGAGCCTGCCTCTCCCGTGTAGGGAGAGGGGAGTCACACGCCCACGGACGAGGCGCGGTGGGAGCTCGGGTCCACCTTGTGCTTTGTCCGTCGTTCGAGATCTATTCTGTGTGAACTTTTGCAGAGGTGCGTTGATCAGCGCAGCTGAGACTGTTGATCCTGGCTCAAGGTACGTGAGCGGCGTAGAGGCAGTTTAAGGCTAGCCCTGATTCAGGGCTAGGCTTTCCTCCCCTTCTATACCTATATGAAGAATCCATACAGGAGAAACCAAAGGGATAAGCTCGCAGTACACCGAGTGCTCTGAGTGTTCAAACTCTGGTATAATCATAGTAGGCCCACATATCGCATAGTGAAATATTACACTCTGTACACTACTTTCCTCGCCCGGGCGCGCGTCCCGGGGCATACAAATACAAACCTACTTACTTGCTCTAGACATATATTCTATACAACGAATTAACCCTCTTCTTCCGAGACAGCCCAACAGGTGAGAAAGACAAAGGCCAACAAAACGGAATTCCAAGAAAGCGCGGAAGCGATTACAATTACCAGTATTACGAGCATTACAGCTAAGATCAGATCAAAGGTCAGGCGGGTGAGGGGAGGACGCTACGCAGCGGCCGCGGGCCCGGCGCGGTGCAGGTGCCCTTCTCGAGGTGGTACTTGAGCCCGTTCGGGTTGAGGTAGCGCTTCGTGCACGCGGCGTGCGGGCACGCGTACGCCTTCTCGCGCTCGCGCTCGCGCAGCCGCCGCGCGCTCGGCTTGGGCGCGGCGTCGAGCAGGCGCGCCTTGACCTTGGCGGGCGTCGAGGCGGACGTCGGCGTGTGCGGCGGGCGNGGTGCAGGGGAGGATGCGGGCGCGGGCGCAGGGGAGGGTGCGGATGCGGGCGCGGCGGTGCGTGCGCGCGAGATGGACGGCGGGAGGGCGTCGGGCGACTGCGCGCGCGCGGTGCCCTGGAGGTAGTACGGCACGTGCGGGGCGGCGCGCTCGGGGAGCGAGAGCAGCGCGGGCGGGAGACACGTCGGGCGGAGGCTCGGCGAGGGGAACGCGGACCTCGCAGGGCTCGGGAACGCGGACGTCGCAGGGCTCGGGAACGCGGACGTCGCGGGGCTCGAGAACGCGGACGTCGCGGGGCTCGAGAACGCCGACGCGCCCGCACTGCTGAGCCCCGCGGAGGTCGACGGCGACGGCGGATCGGCGTCGAGCTGCAGGGCGCGGGTCGCCTCGAAGCCGAACGGGTCGTAGGGGTCCGCGATGTCCGGGTACGCGCCCTTGATCTCGTACGGGTAGAGCCCGAGGCCGTACTCCGGGAGGCCAGCCGAGGGCGTGTGCGTCGCGGGCGGGAACGGGTTGGGGTAGTCGATCACGATGCTGGCGACGGGTGCACGCGAGGAGGAGCGTCCGGCGAGGTGGGGGTGGTACTGGTCGTACGGCGACTCTGCGGTGCGGGTGCGGGACGGCGACGGAGGGGTGGGATAGACCGGTCGGCCGTCGTCGCCCAAGACGACGACATGGGATTCTTCAAAGTGATCGAGCAGGGCGTGCATGTCAGGGAGCGTGAGACCACAACAGGCGAAGTTGGAACACTGTTATGTGCAATCAGCAAGGAGGCGTCAATTCCGTGGAATGAACTTACAAAGTCTTGCTCTAGTGCGAATATTGGCCCGTAGTCGTCGATGGGCGTGGCTGGTCGCGAGCTCAGCGAAGAGCTCTCTGTCGACGGCGAGGTCGAGCGAGGATCATCGAACTGTGGCGTCGGGCACGAGGACCTTGCAGGTGATATGTGAGGATCAGACGCTACAGCATGGATCAAGTACGTACGGCGGGATGCTAGACAGCAGATTTGGACGTTGAGAAGGGACAGTGTAGGACATGCTGGCGGAAGGGACAGTGGAGGAGAGGCAGCGGGGGCAGAGCAGGAGATCAAAACGCGTAGGGACAGAGCAGCGTGGGCCTCATATGAACGGGGGATGGCCTGGACGGGCTAGTGCAGATCCCCGCAGAGATCCACGGCCGCCTTCGCGACGGCCGCCAGCATCTTTCTTCCCTCCCCGCGTCCCACCCCCGGTGACCCCCTGCCCTCGTCCCCGTCGAGCCCGGCTCCAGTGGCTCCAGCGCGAGAGCCGCATCTGGCGTCGCCGGCCTGACGTCGGGTCGGCCAGCGTGAACGTCGCGACGGAGACGGGCAAGCACCCGGGCTGCAAGCCTCAAGCGATCTACCTGAACCGTCCGAAGACAAGCCTCACAAGCGTGAGAAACGTTCACGAAGCCCGCCGTTGTGGCGTCTTCCCCTTTCGGGCCCTCGCTCTGCTCCATCCGCCGGCCCACGCCCAGACTCTGTCTCACGACTGGCTCTCCGTGCGTGAATGAGAAGCCCATTTCGCCCGCAGGCAGATGCCCATCTTTCTTTCGCGCATATTGCCATCGTGCGGATTCCAAATTCACCCCGCACAAGGCACTGCGTTCGGTAAGAGTATATGAGCACTCTGCGATGCATTCCTCGCCAATCAAAGCTCGGTGAGTTCTACTGCCCTTGACGGCCGCGACCGATGATTCGGGGTGCAACCATCCGTGCGCGCGGGCGTTGCATCACTCACGCACGTCTCCCTCCGCCGCCTGCAGTCCTTGACTCACCGAGGTCAACTACTCGTTACTTGCGAGCTGATGACCGTACGCCATTTTCTCCATACGTATACTCGCATCCGAGAACATTGCTACACGCGCATTCACATTTCAGCGGCGATTGGCCCCTGCCCAGTGTTGTGCAGTCATTGACTCAGTCATGCCAGTCATATCGTGACTGAGCACGCTAGTCATGACTGAGTCAGTGACTGGAAGTCAGTCATTGACTACGCGGTTTCCAATAGTGCTGCGGAAGAAAGTCGCATGTAACTTACAGTAAGTTACATTACTGACCGACCATGGGTGTAACACTGTGTAAGTAAATGTAGTTTAATAAATAATAATTAACTCATGCAAAGTGAGATGAGATGCCGCTGCACCTACCGTCTGGACCGGCGGGGACACTCTCCAGCTGAGGAAATCTGATGCAGTCTGTTGGCTGGTTTTGGGAGATTTTGAAGGAGCACCCGGGTGAGCGCAGGGTGCAAGATATCTTTTTGGCCCCTCGCCCATAAGAACACATTACTACATCTCGCTGGACGCGGCTACAAGCTCGGCCTCTAAATGAGGCAGATTTGTATAAGTAGGCTTGGGCTCCCTGTACATCTCGTCGCGGGTGTAGATACAGGGAACTTTGCCGACCGATAATGACATCAATCACTACTCTTACTATATTATTTACAATTTCTGACTGTAGTTTACAGCTATAGACGCCGAAGTAAGAAAGTGTCAATACACCCCTTTCTGCCACTTCTAACTTACATGGGCCGGCATTTTCTTCCGCGGCACTACCAGTGATGACTGGCACAACACTGCTTGGAACGGCCACGCTTCTGTTTTTACACCAGCCCCAAACCCTCTAACTGCTTTCGAAACCATACAGAAAGTATTTCAATAGTGCCATGGATGCGCTGAAGAGGATGCAGACTTTTACTGCGAGTCAAAGTGGCGGGACACCAGTTTTTAAGTTGGGTGTCCTCAAAGAATGTCATGAGACAACGCAGGTAGAGAACTTTTGTAGGTACTGGTCCGCGACCAACACGCAGTGTGGTCATTTACAGCGTGCAGTTGAGCACCCATGGAAATATGCGGTGTCGATTCCACCTGCTCGAGGGTCGCGGAGATCTGCTACCAGGGCTACGTAGCCCCTCCACCGCCGCGAGGCGCGTCGGCTCGCAGGCGGAACGCAGACGCTGTGCGCCCCTGCGCCGCGCGACCGCGCCTGCAGGGGCGGCGCCGCATTCTCTGGTCGCCGGCGGCACGCGGGTCAGAGGCGGGGGAAGGCGGGGGGGAGCAGGGAAGCGCGGCCTTGGCGCTGGCCCGAATTCGAGGCGGCGGGCCGCCCTGGCTGCGCGTTCGGAGGGCGACGCTGCGAGCCCGGGGTGCCGAGCCTAAAGGCTAACGGGAGGCCTCCGCGGACTGGACGGGGTCGGTGTATGTGGGCTGCCTCGGGCAACGTGTGCTGTGACCTAACAACGGGAGCTTGTGCGACGTGGGTGTGCCGACAGCGCTAGGACGGCGAAGTTGGACCTCCAGCCGTGCATGCGGGGTGCCCACAGTGAGTTGCCGGCGTGACGTAGCGTATGAGTGTGTAAGGTGGTTGCTGCCGGCGAGAGCTGGGGCGGGGAGGCATGCATACACGGACCATCGACCTTCATTTGTAGAAGGCGAGGCCAGCGCATACAAGGAGCAGTCAGAACCCCAGACGGAACACGAGTCGCATCTCACACCATAGGAGTACAAATTGGCGAACGTCAGATTGAGTTGACACTTCCATGTATTCTTAGGCCGCGTGACTAGCATCTGTTATTGCGTCTGAGTAGTATGAAAAGTATGATAGTATAAAGTGCTTACTTTGGAACATTGGGCGTACATACTACACAAGGTATCATGCTGTGACACGAAACGTATGACAGCTCAGCCACCATGCCCCTTTCCACATCCAAAATGACGGTAGCGGATGTCGTCTTGGTTCCCAGAGATGCTGCATTACCACACATCGAAGGCACCATAGCCGCTGAAGGAGCCGACGTACGAGGAACAGGCTGCCGTCAATGCTCTCCCAAACACGTATAGTCAGATGCGTCGGAGAAAGACGATCATGAGCAGCGTGCCGTATCGTTGAGACAGGGGGGCCTGTACATGTCCTGGTTGGGCTGGATCTTCCCCGGACGAGCGTAGGCTGCTACTCGGCGAGGATGCCTGTGCGCTCCTGTGGCGCCTCGACGCGCGACTGCACCAGATGGGGGTGAAGCGAGCGGCGTGATCGAGCACAAAGCGAGGCGGTAAGTGAGCTGATTGACACGTACGCACCTGGCGTAAGTTTGCGGACGGTGTGATTCCTGTCGCGGTTTAATGCGTCACGTAAACGCGGGGATCCGAGCTGCAGCCAGGAGGCGCGGTACGGCGACGGGGCTGTCTGGCATGGTCCACATGACCCCTGTGTTGGCAGAACGGGTCAGGCAAAACGGTTTCAAGGCGCAGCCGCCATTACCAATGCTGCGTGAGTTTTTTCTCTTCCAGGCTTGCCACAGAGCGGTCGTGGGCGTCGTATTTCGAGAGGCAGCATGCCAGGAGTAACATTGGTCTGACCGGCGGGAAATCCTTGCGGCTTCGGGGGCGGACGGCGACTTGTTGGGCACAACGGCGGCCTCTCGGCGCTGATCCCGAGCAAACGGCCGGATGATAGGCGCATGATTTCCGGATGCGGGCTCCGGCCCGGCGATTTCCAGGGCCAGGAGAAAGCGTCCCCCCGCCAGGCGTTTTGCTCTCGTCCAACAATCTGAAAGGGTTTCATCGCCTCTTTCCCGACGACCACCATCGTTCGTTCGACGAGCAAGGCTTGCGCCGTCAGCAGCGTCGCCGGCAACGTCGCCAGGCAACACGCATCGAACTCGCGGCAGCCTGCTCGAGCTCGATAACGCTTAAAGGCACGCCTCGGACCCTCCCTTGACCTGTACGACCTGCTGCTAGGCCGACAACCCGCGTCAGGAGGCCGATATCTGGTCTCTTTTACCGCTTCATCTTCCGAACGCACTACGATCTCTCGCTTTTATCCGCATTCCACCGCCCTTTTTTGCTCTCGATCGCTCTCTGCTTTTCTCTCTCTCTCTGCTTGTACCATGATCGATTTCCCCTCACCCCTTCTGGCCGTCTCGCCAGACGTTCTCAAAGAGATGGACGGCGAGGACGCACTTTTCGGCATGTGGACTGGTGCGTTTCTCGTTCTGCGGAGCCAGTCGCACCAGTCATGACGAAGCTGACCCCGCTTTAGTGTTCACAAAATGCAAGGGCTCGCTCAAGGACGGACGACGGCTTGAAAATATCTCATGGCGGCTCTGGCACCGCGAGATGGCCTGCTCGCACCTGTCGGACTCTTCATCGTCCGCTTCCTCCACGCCATCGCTTCCTGACACTCGCTGTGCGACCCCCATAACACCAATTTCCGAAGTGGATCCTAACAATGGTGACTGCCCCACCATTGTCCGCCTTTGTGTCATGCTGACCGTGCTAGATTGCTCTGTACCCTCAGATAACTCATCGCGAGATTCGCTGCAGCCCGGAGCACCCGGTCCTCTTCGTCATTCTTGGCACGGAGAGGACAATGTTACCTCACATGCCTCCGCTCGCCGGCTTAGCACCGCCAGCATGCCCGTCCGACCGCGCACGCGTTCGAGCTCGTCGCAGCGCGTGGGGACCATCATTCTCGACATACTGCCCGGGAAGGTGGTGGTCCCGGAGCGCACCCACACATATCTTACCTCAGGCGTCGCTGCACGCAAGTATGCTGTGCCTGGATCAACCTCAGGCACGCCGCGCAGTGTTACTGCAGGGCCATTCTCGCCGGCTTCAGGCTCGCGGCCGCATATAGCCCAGCCCAAGCCTCAGCTCGCGTTGCCGTCGGTCCAGCTGCCTTCCACACCGCCAACACTCGGCGCTCCACGAGTAGTTGTCGTCAACCCGACCCCGCACCCCACACCCCCGGCTACCCCCCATCCGAACCACACCGCAACTGATGCCGCTCCCGCTCCGTCACCCACGCATCTTGCTCTGCCTCCGGTGCACCCCGTGCTGGCCATGCGCCAACCCGCACGGCCGGTTGCCACTGCATCGAAAGCCAACACGCCCGCTGCCTCTGGCTCGTCAAAACAAGATGCCCCGGGTGCAAATCCGGAGAAATCAGCTGCGCTACCCCACGTTGCAACGACAGCCAAATCTGCGGTGCCGTCACGAGACGACACGCTGAAGCCGTCGGACCGGCGCTTCTTCCTGCAGTCCTCGGGATCACCTGATCAGGACCCGCCAGAGCGGACCGCTGCCTCGGGCAAAGCGGCGGGCATCCCAGAGGCGAGCCCGACGGACAGCGCGACGTCCAGCAACGTCCGCTCGGATGCGCCCGCACCGCCGCGGCGTAACCAGAGCAAGCCCGGTCTGCGCGGGAAGGGAGTCCCGCGGCTCACGACCATTCGGACGAATGGGCGGGTCCAGGCGCAGCGACAGGCCACACAACGGCGGGCCATTGAGCCCAAAAAGACGACATTCAATATTGGCTCGGCGTCTTCCAACGGCACCAGTAGGGAGGACCGGTCTCAAAAGGCCTCCTCGCCGCCGCAGACACAGGTTGTTCCCAAACCACGACCACCTAGTCCCGCGAAGGCACCTCCCGCACCCGGTAGGAAAGGCCTAGTCATGTCCACATCCTCTGAATATACCACCGACTCGGACGACGACTCGGAGTGGGCCTCGGAGGACAACAGTGCTGCGAACAGTGGCGACGAACGCGAGAAGGAGCGGCAGCGGGAGGAGACGCGACTACTGGAAGCTGCAGAAGAAGCCCAACGGCAGCGCGACATGTTTGCGAAGGTCCCGAAGCGGTCGTACTCGAACCTCAACACTAGGACACGGTCAGGGCTTCTCTCACAGCTTATGAATCCGGACCCAAATCTCTTCCCACCCAACCATCCTGTCCGCGCCAGCATGTCCAGCCAGGACATGACCCAACTTGCCCGACAAGGCAACCGCCTTCCTCAGCCCTCTGCTCTCACCAGCCGTAGTTCGGCGGCGATACCTGTAATGACACAGGTCACACCGACGGTTGCGCAGGCTCAGGTCTCACCTGTGAACAGCACGAACGAAGCTTACCGGCCAAGGGGTCGACCGCAGGACGCCGAGATGGAGGACGAATCCGAGTCGGAAGACCCCAACAACGGCATCCAGCTCTCTCAGAGCGTTGCGCACCAGCGGCTGGCCGCAATCGCGGGCGTCTCGCGCCGCCGCGCCTCTGACCAGTCCCCGCAGACACGGCCACCACCAGCGGCACACGCCTCAACATCGGCATTGGCCCCGACCTCTCGAGAGGCGCCGCGCGAGCCGCCGCAAGGCCAGCGATCGGCGCTGACCTCGGTGGCCACGGCGCCGATTCCTCTCGGATTCCCGTACAACCTCCCCGCGCCGGCGCCGCCCATGACGCCGCGGACGACACGGCGGCAGATGCTCTCGACGGAGCTGTCCGAGAGCCTGCGGCGGAACCTGCTGTGGGAGCGCCAGGTGAGCAAGGTCAGCATGCTCGGCGGCGCGCGCCGCGGCGGGCTCCTCAGCTCGCGCCTGCAGCCCATGACGGCCGTCAACGCGCAGCAGCAGCAGCAGCAGGCGGACAGCGACGATCGCGAGCGGCAGCGGCGCGTGGCGCTGGCGCGGAACCGCAGCATGGACGACGACTACCACATCGCGGGGTGGTGAAGCGCGCCCGGCGCTGTCTCATAGCCTCTCATCTTTCTGTCTGGTGTACGATTTCTCTGTTGGCGTCGAACGGACACGGTCTCTCTTTTATTGGTCAAGGTTTCTCCTCATCGCATCTCGCCCGCAACATCCATCGGCTCCCTGCATCCCCCACATCCCGTCGTCGGCCATTGCACGCTCACGGTGGGGCAGGTCTCTGCCCCTGCTTTTCCACAAGTCATGTGTCCGCCCCTGCATCCTCGGGACCCATGGGTGCCGCGCCCTGGCGCCCGGCTACCCTCTGTACTGTGCTCATTGTCCTGCACTATCTTTCTCTTGACTGCGACGGCTCTGCCGTTAATGTGTACTTGTAAATGGTTTTTGTTTATGTTATTGTACATAGCGCTATTCTACGTTGGTTTTCAAGGACTGAAGTGTGTCGGTGACAAGGGCTTGGCCTGAACCAAGGCTGAAATGGAAGGTCGGGACATCACTCCTCGAAGCTTCCCTTCGTCGTCCAGTAACTGCCTCCGGTCTGCACGAATCCGTATGAACTTGCGACGAGGCGGTGGCCGGCGCAGCCTGCACCTGCGAAATCCTGACAGAGACTTTGATGACATGACCATATGCGCACCGTGCGTCCCGACCTCATCATCCTCGTCGCAGTCTCGACACCGCCTCTGCGTACTGCGAACGGTGGTCACAAGAATAGTCCGTGCGCAGCAGCACCACCAACAGTCGACCACAGAGAGCGCGACACGGCTCCGAGCGGCTGTGTGGCTTGGACGCCTCCTCAGGCCTGCCCCTAAGTACCCAGGCCACACATCTGCAGCCCGCCCAGTCTCTGGGCAGCCGGCTCCTATCTGGCCTCTGAAATAGCCCCCCAGCGACTTCCAATCAGCCTCGGGTCATACCACACATCGTTTTCCACGCTTCGGGCCCCGTACGATGTCGTCAGCGGAGGAAGATCAGCACGACACCGAGGACGGCCTCCCGCAGAGCCTGCTGAAGAAGAGGCGTGTGCAGAGGGCCTGCGACATCTGTCGGCGCAAGAAAGGTGCGCGGCTGGCTCCCTTGGCGTGTGCGGGCTCGCGATGCTGAACCACGCTGCTTCCTCCGCCCCAGTTCGCTGTGAGTGGACCTGCTCCTGGGAGCGTGGCGTGCGCTGAGCGTGGCGCGGACAGGCGATGGAGGACAGATGCCCAACAACCGGTGCACGAATTGCATCACGTACAACCAGGAGTGTACGTACATCGAGGCTGCCAAGGTGAGATGTCTTGCACACCGAAACCCTCGGTTCTGATGCCTGTTCCGTGTGGTAGAAACGAGGACCACCGAAAGGGTATGTCGTATGTCAAGACTGGTGTGGGCTTCTCAACTCAGGGAAAATGGCACAGTTATGTGGAAGGACTCGAAGCCCGTCTTGTTAAGATGGAGAAGCTTCTCCTCAAGGCACGTATGAATATGTGCGCACTCAGTTCTTGCATTTTGAATTGCCTCCCAGCTGTCTCCAGATGGCGGTGAGATACTACAGGAGCTCGGCGGGCCGTTTGACAAGGAATCATGGCTTGCCAAAGGCATAGGCAAAAGCAACTCCCATATTTCCACCATGCCCCGGAGCGACAGTCGAGGCAGAGCCGTCCACCCCAAGCTTCCCCCCGTTGACGACGACGACTTGGATCCTTCCGACGACGAGCAGATAAACAAGGTCAACACACTCGAGAAGCGGATGAAGGAGGTGTCCATCGACCCCCTGCATCCGCGTTTCTTCGGCAAGTCGAGCAGCGTGATGTTCCTGCAGACCGCGATGGCCCTCAAACAGACGTACGCCCCCGAGCCGGCGCCCGCCGTGCATCCAGACGGGCGCAGGAAGGTCGCACCGTGCAAGCGGCCGGAGTACTGGCGGGCCCACTCGGTCAGTCCTTCCCCCGCCTTCCACGGCTACGTGATCTCTGACGCCATGGTCCGCACAGTGGGTCATCGAGTCGCTCGAAAACCCGAAGCCCCACACGAACTTCCCCCCAGAGGACCTAATGACAGATCTGATAGAGTTGTACTTTACAAGGTTCAACATCGGCGTCCCGCTGCTGCACCGGCCGACGTTCGAAAAAGGCATCGTGGACGACCTGCATCACCGCGACGAGGGTTTCGGTTCCACGGTGCTGCTCGTGTGTGCCATGGGCGCGCGCTGGAGCGAGGACCCGCGGGTGATCCTCCCGGGCACCAACAGCGGGCACTCGGCCGGCTGGGAGTGGTTCCGCCAGGTGCAGTGGGTGCGGAGGTCACTCCTGTCGCCTCCGCGGCTGTACGACTTGCAAATCTCTGCGGTCAGTGGCGTGTGTCCTGCCCGATCGGAGCGGCGAGTGCTGACAAGCCATGTTCGCCAGCTCACGGCCATGTTCCTGCACGGGTCCTCGACGCCACAGTCTTCGTGGACGGTCATTGGAACCGGCATCCGCCTTGCGCAAGATGTCGGCGCACACCGGCGGAAGGTGTACAACAGCAACAAGCGCACCGTCGAAGACGAGCTGTGGAAGCGAGCCTTCTGGTGCGGAACATTGAGAGATCACCGCTGTACCAGTGACCGACGTGTGTTCTCAGGGTGTTGGTCGCGATAGACCGCTTCATCAGCTCAGCTCTGGGCCGTCCGTGTGCTATTCACGATGAAGAGTGAGTAAATGTCACCTGTGAAGAATCTTCGCTAAACCAGCCTATAGCTTTGACTTGGAAATGCCAATCGAGTGTGATGACGAATATTGGGTTACTGGTGACCCTGACACGGCTTTCAAGCAACCACCTGGAAAGCCGTCCGTTGTTGCCTCTTTCAACTGCCTTCTTCGTCTCAACCAAATTCTTGCATTTGCTTTACGGACGATTGTAAGTGTGTTCAGAGTAAGCAAACGTGTACATGTCTTATTGGTGTGCGTAGTACTCCATCAACAAGTCCAAGGTCATGCTTGGATTCGTCGGTCCCCAATGGGAACAACACATCGTCGCCGAGTTGGATTCTGCGCTAAACAAATGGCTAGATTCGGTGCCTGACCACCGTATGTACTCCTCCCATATTTCCGTCGGGTTGTCCTAACCATGTTCGCAAGTGCGCTGGGATCCTAACATTGAGAACCCCATATTTTTCAACCAATCTGCCTCGCTTTATGCGACATACTACCATCTTCAAATCATAGTACATCGTCCGTTCATTCCGTCGCCTCGCAAGCCATCATCTCTATCCTTCCCGTCTCTGGCGATCTGCACCAACGCCGCCCGTTCCTGTATACACGTTCTAGACGTACAGTACAAACGATCGGGTGTACCGTCGGTGAACAACATGGTTCGTCGACCTTCTCGTCATAACGTGTTGCGCTAATGCGCTGGGCAGATGGCAATATTCTCAGCAGGCATCGTCCTGCTGGTAAGTATTTGGGGCGGGAAGCGCGCAGGGCTCGTTATCGACCCGCAGAAGGGCATGGAGGATGTCCACAAGGCGATGAGGATGCTCAAGTCCATCGAACCGAGGTACGTTTCGTCATCTGCTGCTCTGCCCTGGGTCGCTCAGAACGCACACAGGTGGCACACCGCTGGGCGTATCTGGTACGGTAATCGCATGGTCCACCGCGTTTCGCACCTCACTGCTCTGCTAGGGACATCATGTATGAGCTCGCCAGCGTGGGCAACCTACCACTGCCGCGCGTGAGCCCGCCGGCGACGAACAAGCGGGACCGCGACTCGGACACGGCGTCGGACGCCAGCCCCGCTGCTGACTCGAGCGCGGCATCTTCGCCCGCGTCTTTCTCAGACGAAGCACGGCACATCGCTGGCTCGCGGCGCGTATCGGCGGCGACCCGTGCGCAGTCGACAATGCAGCCTGCGCAGCTGCCGCAGGAGGCGTTCGGTGCTGGGTCGTCGATGCACGTCGACGGTGGGAACGTGCAAGGCACGGCAGCTGCGCCCAGCGCGTTCTCCGCCCCGGTGGGAGGTTGGTACGGCTACGACCGCGCGGACACACAGCACGTCCCAGCAGCGTACGGCGGCGCGGCGCAGCCGCCCCAGCACGCCGCGGGTACTTCGCAGGCGTTCCCGTCGCTCGAGCTGGGCGGCATGTACACTACGCAGTCGATGATGTACGACCAGGTGCTCTCGAACCTGTCCGCGTCGCTGGGTGCGCCGGCGTCCGGCGAGCCGCAGCCGCAGCCGTACTCACCGCCCGTCGGGGCCGTGTCGCCCGACAGCGCGTTCGCGGACCTCCTGGCAACCTTCAGCGGGGACTACGGCGCGATGTTCCCTGAGCTCACAGACGACGGGTCGATCGGCTTCTCGACGTGGTCGAACAACTCGGGCTACGAGGGCTTCAGGTGGGGGCGCCCTTCCCAGGTTCATCTCCGTCCGTCGCTCACTGCCTTCTAGCGCGAACGCGGACTGGAACGCGTATGCTGCGGCATTCGGAGGCATGTCGCAGTCGGGCGGCAACAATCAGCAACAATAGCGAGACGAGAGACAAAGTCGAACAAGGTTGACCAGCGTAGTCGAAACCCTAATACACAGCCTATGTTCTGTTGTACAATAGTTTGGTATATGTATGCTCGGGTTACCCCATAGCGAGCTCGCCGATCCCTGCGCAGATGGGCGACGACTTGGACGGCCGTCGGCAGCGAATCACGATGCAGGAATGATGAGGCCGCTCTCGGGCGCTCGCCTGCTGGCAATGACAGCATAGTGTCTTGCTCGCAGCGGCATCCCATGTGCACCTCTTTGCCATGCGACGGCCACCTCGCTCTGTTCTTCTACACTGAGTATCCCCCAGACGCAGCTGCGCGCATTTTTGTCTGAATATCCCCGAGGTGACTCGACCTCGAACCGAGCCCCGAGAGCCTAAATCTATCTGTGGTACTGACGCCTGGCCGGGGTGCGATCCCTGCAATGTCATCCGGCGAGGACGATTTCAAGTCTGCCCGCGGCGCGGCGCGGGTGAAGCGACGAGGGCGTGCGTGCGACCTCTGCAGGCACAAGAAAGGTGCGTCTCGCCAAGCCTGACCGCGGGGTGACAAATTGCTCCTTACGGTCCGACCAGTTCGCTGTGAGTGGCGGTATATTGTCATTGGGCTCGTGGGGCTGAGTGCGCTCTCGTCGAAGGTGACGGACAGCTGGGCAAAAGATGCTCGAACTGTGCGGCGGCGCAGGCTGACTGCACGTACACGCAAGAGGCGAAGGTCAGCCCCTCGCTTCCATGGTCGCGTGCGTGCATCTCACTTGGACACTGTACGAAGAAACGCTACCCAGACGCAGAGTATGTGGTTTCTTTGCCCAACAAAGTCTTGATGCCAACCCGGATACAGGCGAATAAGAGCTCTCGAGACAGAGCTTGCGAACTACAAGAAGCTTCTCAACAAGGTGCGCCCTACCCAGTACATGAGTAGCTCCCAGATTGAAGGCGTGGAAGCTGCACCCGGGGGTCGATTTCAGCAGAGAGCTCAATGGGATATTGAACGAAAACAGTCTATGGCTCCTCGACGGCAAAGCAGGCACAAGCTCCAACCAGAGCCCAATGCGTCTCCCAACACCCCCCTCCGCAACCTCACCAGCAGTCCCTGTGCCTGTCGACGTGGATTCGAGCGACGACGAAATTTCTGCGCATCAGGAGCTGCGGAGAAGCATGTCGGCGCTGACTCTACATAACGAATTCCCGAGGTATCTCGGCAAGTCCAGCAGGATCATGTTTTTCAAGCAGGCCTACGACCTGAGGAACTCCTATGCTGGTATCGAGCCCCCGGGCGGCGGGACCCTATTCAATGAAAGGCTCAAAATGTCTCTCAGCCGTAATAAATATCTACGGAGCCAGCCTGTGCGTAACCCTTGGCTGTATGCGCTTGTTACCAGTTAACCACATCTTTCGATAGTGGATTATGCGCTCACTGGAGCCAATACCAGTGGCAGATTACGTTTTCCCGCCTGACGACCTGATGCACGCTCTCATCCATCTCTACTTTGACCGGGTGAACAACCTGATGCCTCTATTACATCGACCGACGCTCAACACCTGCGTCGCTGGAGCACTGCATCACGAAGACGACGGCTTCGCAGCACTCATACTGCTCGTTTGCGCATGCGGCGCACGCTTCTCAAATGATACCCGCGTCCTCGCCGATGGGTCAGACAACTGGCACTCTGCGGGGTGGAAGTGGTTCATTCAGGTGCAGATGAAGCGGAGAGCGATAAACTTGCGTCCGCCCCGTCTATATGACATCCAGATCCCCTCGGTGGGTTGTGCTGTATGTCCTTTGGGAAGGGCGGCTAATATTGCGGCCTACAGCTCGTTCACCTTTATCTCCATGGGTCGTGTATGTCCCATCCCTCTTGGCCACAGGTTGGTCTTGGTATACGTTTAGCGCAAGACATGGGCGCGCACCGGCGGCGATCTTACGGGACAAAACACACAGTTGAGGGCGAGCTGATGCGCAGGGCGTTCTGGTACGTTCTCTGTGGCCATTCGTGTTAGCTCTACTGACGGGGCGTGTGCAGGATGCTGATAATGGTAGACCGGTCGCTGAGCTTCTCGTTAGGGCGCCCGTGCTGCATTGAGGACGAAGAGTACGTCCCAGCTAGTTTTACGCGGAAACCAATGTTCTGACGCCCGGTGGCGCAGTATCGACGTCGACTTCCCCACCGAATGCGACGACGAGTATTGGACCCACCCCGATCCCGAGAAGGCGTGGAAGCAGCCAGAGGACAAGCCGTCTGTCATCACCTTCTTCAATGCTGCGTTGAGGCTGAAGCAAATCCACGCCTTCGCTCTCCGCACCCTCGTAGGTCGTCATAATTCCCGACGCACAGCTGCTGACGCCAGGTGTAGTACTCGACGAAGAAGTCCCGCGTTCAGCAGGGCGCCGCAGGCCCCGACTGGGAGCAACACATCGTCTCCGAGATGGACTCCGCGCTGAACCAGTGGATTGACTCTATGCCCGACCACCGTAAGTGCTCCTCTCTACCCTTTTGTGCCCTGATGTGCTCACCCCCGCGCTGCGCAGTGCGTTGGGACCCGCACAAGGAGAACGGCCTGTGGCTGAAGCAATCTGCCTTCCTGTACTCATCGTACTACTCGACGCAGATCAATATCCACCGCGCGTTCATCCCCTCGCCTCGCAAGCCCGCGACGCTCTCTTTCCCGTCGCTCGCTATCTGCACGAACGCCGCGCGCTCGTGCATCCACGTTCTCGACGTGCAGTTCCGCCGCGGTGTCGGGGAGTACCTGAACATGGTGCGCGTCCGGTCTGGCGCGGTCTCGCGGCACGTTGCTAATCCCGTGTGGCCTGCTAGGCGGGCCTGTTTAGCTCTGCGATCGTGCTTCTGCTGAACATCTGGGGATGCAAGAACGCGGGCACGTCCGTCAATGCGGCACGAGAGATGGCCGAAGTGCACAAGGCCATGGAGATTATCAAGGGCCTAGAGAGACAGTGGGTCTTCCCGGTCCACCTTTCTCCCATGCGGTGCTGATGTTCGGTTAGGTGGTACATTGGTGGCAGATACTGGTGAGCGAGACCTCCCAGGCCGCGGTCCGCCCTGTTCATCCTCCACACAGGGAGGTCCTCTGCGACCTCGCGAACGTGGGTGACCTGCCGCTTCCCCAGACGGGGCTGAGTCAGAAACGGGCCCGCGGCGCAGATGGTACCGCAGCGCCGTCTCCGTCCTCCGCAGACGACCCGGCTCTCGCGAACGGCAGACGCCACATCGCGGGCTCGCGGCGCGTGTCGGCCGCATACGCAGGCGGGACGCCGGGCAACTCGCCCAACCCCAACGACACGCCCGTGTACAGTCTGCCGATGGACTTTGTCCTCCCGATCCACAGCGACGAGCTCGGCCGCATCCCCATCTTCCAGCAGCCGCAGCAGTCGCCCCAGCCACCGGCGGACGCGTGGAGCCACTTTGACATGACGCCGTCGATCTTCGGCGCGTCGGGCCCCGACCTCGTCCCCGCTCTCAGCCCCGACGCGGGCAGCGTGGGCGTCTCCACGTCCTTCGCCACGCCGCTGCCCGCGGGTGTACCGGACGCACACTTCCACGCCGCCGCGAACGCGTTCCCGGTGTTCGCGCCGCCGCCGCCCGCTGCGGGCCACCTGGAGGCGGCGGCGAATGACGCGGCGTTTGGGTCGCTCGCGGGGGATACGCTGTCGATGTGGTCGACGGCGCCGGAGGGGTTCGAGTGAGTCGCGTTCGTGTGGCTATCGTGTGATACGACTCTGATGATTGTACCTTGACAGGTGGGACGAGTGGGGGGTCTTTGTATCTTCGATGAATTTTCCGAACGGGGGCGGAAACGGAGTGTAGGTACTTGCTGGTGCTGCATGGACGTTGCTTCAGGTTGTCGTGCGTGCATTGTAAGCTCGTAATGGTGAAGTGGACTGCGTTGAGGCTTTGTGGTGTCCGTGCGTAGCGTGCATACGTGGGTTTCCTTCGTCGCCATTGTGGACTACGACGAGTAGAACCATCGACTATGTTGTGAGATGCAAGTCGAAGGCCTGGGGTCCCCTCAACTCCGCCGTCGTGTCGGTTTGCGCGCGACTTCGGGGACGTGTTTGAAAGCCGGGATCCCGCCGCCGACGGGCGGCATCATTCAAGCGGCTCGGGCGGTGGTCAACGGCGATCTCCTCCTCACCGCCATCACGACATTGCGCAGCGGACGGCGCCCGGCGGCCGCGGGCAGTGTCTTTGCTTTTGACCACAGGAGCCCGGACGACAGCACACGCTGACGTAACTGTTCTAGGACCCGAGGCGCAGCTGCGATCCTTAAGTTCGACTGCTCAAGGTGAGGGACCAAGGGCTTGCCTGTCCGCGCCCTGGCCTGACGTGACCATGGCCTCGCCGTCTGAAGTCAGCCACACTCCCCCTTCGCCTGGGGACGAGCAGCTCGCGAAAAAGCGGCGTGTGCGGGCCTGCGATCAGTGCAGACGGAGGAAAGGTATGTCTAGTGGCATCCGAGGGTACTGCGTGCTGACGAAATGGAGTGTTGTCTAGTTAAATGTTCGTGCAGAAAGATCGGGCGTGGCATTGGGGCTAACAGCCAGGACAGGTGATGGCGGCGAAGACCAGGGGCGCAAATGCACCAATTGCGTCTCGTTCAAATACGAGTGCACGTACCTTGCCGCCACAGATGTAAGTTTCGTTAAATTCCATGTAATGTCGACTAACAAATCGTGGATCACCGTGCTGCTTCAAGAAACGATTTTGCGATGTCGAGTGAGTGGTCCATAGCTACATTGTCGTAGAACGCTGTTGATGGCGTCGTGTATTTAGCTACGTCAGGAGCCTGGAGAATGAGGTGTCTGACATGAAACAGCTAGTACGCAGGGTAAGTAAATTCTCACCCACAATGCGCTCATATTCCTCAATGGATACACAGCTGCAACTCGAACTCGCAACTCGCATATCGACAGGTTCTTCAACCGGAGGCACGTCCTCCCTGGGTCCCTCAAGGTCAGATATACCCGGGACTCAGATGTCCATTTGCCTAACTCCTGGAGTGGAAGAGTCGCTCAACGAGGAAGGGGATGACGACGACCAGGAAGGTCTCGTGGTGGGTTTCAAGAGCCTGAACGTCGACGCCCCGCACAGCCACTTTCTCGGGCGGTCGAGCACGCTCATGCTCATCCGCACAGCACTCGACATGAAGCAGCAGCTCGTCGGCGGTGACAACCCCACCGAGACAGAGACGCCTCACGGCAGGGCGATGCCTTCCAGGCGACCAGAGTTCTGGGACGGTGTCGACGTAGGTCTTCTCTCACACCTGCGCAAAAGTCACAGGTTCTCACTGCGGAACGCTGTGAACACAGATGCTGAACTTGCCGGACCCACCGTACGCCGACTTCCCCCCACCACTCCTCATGGCGGAGCTCATAGACGACTTTTTCCTCAACCTCAACCTCAACTTTCCCCTCCTGTATCGCCCCGCGTTCGAAAGAAAGATCAAATCTGGCCTTCATCTCCGCGAGGAGCCTTTTGGCGCGACGCTGCTGCTTGTATGCGCAGTCGCCTCTCGCTTCTCCTACAACCCGGCCGTATTGATGGCAGGCTCCACGAACTGGCACTGGGCGGGGTGGAGGTGGTTCTCGCAAGTGCGCGAGTGCAGAAAGCTGATACCGATGCGCGTCACGACCGTTTACGACGTGTAGATCACTTGCGTGCGTAGCCACGCCCTTTCGGACTGCGGCGGCCTAAAAGTCGCTTCCACTGCAGCTCAGCGCGGCGTACGTCGCTGCGTCAGCCGCTCCGCATTCTACGTATGCCATCGTCGGACACGGCTTGCGACTGGCACAGGATCTGGGCGCCCACCGACGGACGACCTATGGGCCTATACCCACCATCGAAGACGAAGAGAAGAAACGTGTTTTCTGGTATCGAACCATTCCTTATCCTTTGCCGATACATTAACTCACTTCTCGAGTACCTAAAGGTGTTTGCTGGCGATGGATCGTGGCATGTGCTCTTTGCTGGGTAGACCGTGCACATTCCATGACGAAGAG
Source organism: Phlebiopsis gigantea 11061_1 CR5-6 (assembly GCA_000832265.1). Classification (NCBI taxonomy): domain Eukaryota; kingdom Fungi; phylum Basidiomycota; class Agaricomycetes; order Polyporales; family Phanerochaetaceae; genus Phlebiopsis; species Phlebiopsis gigantea. Next base: position 28,312 of record KN840544.1, read on the forward strand.
TAGGCCATCATTTCTCTCACAATTCACGAAGGTTCTAACCGCCTTTAGCATCGACATCGACTATCCTCTCGAGTGTGATGATGAATATTGGGAGCCCGAAGATCCGTTAATGGCCTTCAAGCAGCCGCCAGGGAAACCGTCTACTGTCGCCTTCTTCAACTGCACGCTGCGGCTGAACAAAATTCACGCTTATGCACTGCGCAGTATCGTATGTTTATCATCCACTCGAACCTATCCAATGCTCACTATATCCGCAAAGTACTCGCTGAAGCGCTCGAAACTCACGACACAGCCCGAAAAGGTACAAGAACTCGTCTCAGACATCGACTCGCGCCTGAACAGCTTCATCGATTCCATACCCGACCACCGTGCGTCCGCCCTGGTATCCTTTACAGCCGCATAGTGCTCACCGAACCGCAGTGAAATGGGACCCGCACCAGCCGAACCTGATGTTCGCCTCGCAGTCCGCCATCCTGCACTCGTGGTACTACTCGACGCAGATCGTCGTGCACCGCCCGTTCATCCCGACGCCGCGCCGCCCGTCGCCGCTGACCTTCCCCTCGCTCGCGATCTGCACGAACGCCGCGCGGTCCTGCATCCACGTGCTCGACCGGCAGTTCCAGCGCATCGGCGAGGCGCTGTTTCACCACTGGCACCAGGTGCGCCCACGCCTGAGTGCTGCTCCTGTGCAGTGAGCCTTATGGGCGGCCGTGTAGATGCCGCTGTTTGCGTCTGCGATCGTGCTCCTGCTGAACATATGGAGCAGCAGGAAGTTCGGGTCGTCTGTCGACACTGCCAAGGAAATGGAGGAGATTACAAAGGTCCTGCGGATGCTGGCGTGCCTAGAGAGCCGGTATGTCCTCTCTGGTTCTCCATTATCGTACTCACGGTTCTCACCTTCCCTAGCTGGAACACCGCCGGCCGATTCGCGTCAGTATTCGCCGCCCCAGACATGTCCCCGGCTAACAAGGTATCTTCTCAGAGACATCCTACGAGACCTCGCCAGCGGCGCCGGCGTCGACGTCCTGCACGAGTACCCACACCCCCAAAAGCGCAGACGCGACGACGACGGCGGGCACCCCGCCGCCCCCGGCCCCAGCGCCGCGTCGTTCGGCCAGCCGCGCACCATCGCCGGGTCGCGCCGCGCCGAGTACTGGTGCCAGCNCAGACGGCTGCATGCTAAAGTGCTCGTGTCCCACTTAGCACGGAATTCACGCTTGAACACCCCCCCGCGAGCAGCGCGTGGCCCGGCGCGCTCGCCGACCCGCCGTCGGTGGACGTGGGCTTCGACGCGCTCTTTGCGGGCCTGCTCCCCGGCGCCGCGTTCGACGACCCGTTTGCGGCGCTCGGGCGGGGTGCGCCCGCAGCGTACTACGGCGGCGGGCACGGCGCGCCGTCGGCGTTTGGCGAGCTCCCGCACGATGCGTGGGACGCGGTGCAAGACGGGTGCGTCGGCATGTTTGTGGATCTGTGTGGGCACTGTGGCTGATGGGCATTATTGTATTTTGTGTAGGTGGGATCTGGGGGGTTATGTGATGGGCATGCATGATATACCGAGGGATGGGGGGTTCCCGCCGTAAAGCACCGAGGGGTCTCACTTTTCGTTACGCGTGTCCACTCTGGATACCCGATTGGTGTGCTCCATGTACTGCAACAATGCATTGCCTGACTTGTGATGAATGGGCATGTATGCCTGAAAGACATGTGCCATGGAGTTTGCAGTCATGGGCTGTACTGTAGTTCTACAGTCTCACGCTGAGTCAATGACGGTATGTGTCCACATACGACGTAGCTGCCGACACGCGTGTAAGCCCGGCCGCTGGGGCTTCTAATGGCGTGGTCATTGATCGACCATTTACTACGTTATCGCTTTATTGTGATAACATCAGCGATGCTCGAACGCCGTGCTGACCGAGTCATATGTATTACTTACCGAGTAAGCTTGTAGTAAGTATAATGGAGGCGCCACTGCAGCTTTCGCGCCTTTTCCTTGAACGTCGCGTGTGCCTCGGGACAAACTCGAGCATGTACGTGTGGCGTCGTCGATTATCACGTGCGGCTTCCGGCTGACGAATAATTACCACTCTTCTCAGCTCTCGGGCAATACGCCGTGCGACACGCTTACACAGGACGTCTGACGTGAGACTCTCCTCGGCCGCCCTCTGTCGAATACATTAGGAGCAAAGCTCGCATATCCAGCGACCTACAGCCCTCGCGCTACTTGGGCGAACAACCGACATGCTTCCCAAGCAGAAGCCTGGCGCCGCATCGCCGAAAAGGAGACGCATCAGAGCATGTGATCAATGCAGGCGGAAAAAAGGTACGTCGTTGTCATTGCCCTTGGTCTTGACCCGATGCATCAAGCCTAGTGCGCTGTAGGTCCGATATTTCTTCTTGTGCGACTCCTTTATCGAAGCCTTGTCAGGCGAGGGGGCAGACGCCTCCGCGGGACAGAGATGCAAGAATTGTGCTGCTGCTAGCTCTGACTGCACGTATATCACACCCGAGGTAAATTGTCCCAATTTACCGAAGCCTTTGAAGCTTAAGCACACACTCTCAGAAACGACCTGCAGACGCGGAGTACGCGTAATTTCTTACCTTGACCATATACCGCCAAACTGAAACGGCATCAAGATATGTCATGGCCCTCGAGCGAGAGCTTGCTGATTTAAGGACACGTATTAGTGTGGTAAGTAGTCCCAAATATTCATTCCATTTTACGCTGAAATTCTTTAGCTCGAGGCACCATCCACGAACGAATCTACCAACACAGCGCGTAGCCCCGCGTCGCCGCCACCTCAAGGGACCTGCTCACCTAATCCGCTTGGTCCAGGCGCGACTGCTGTTGTCGGAGAAGATGTTGAAAGCAACGAAGCCGTGATAGAGATCTTCGACGGCACGACGCTGGAGACTATGCACACTCACTATGTCGGACGATCCAGCAGCCTTGCGGTTGTCCGCACGGCGATGGCTCTGAAGGAAGAGTATACCCAATCCGCGGCTCCGGAACATTACAGCGCCCCATGCCTGTCTCCAAGCGAAGGCCAGCTGCCTTTACGAGCTCTTGGACATTGGGAGGAGACTATGGTGAACGCTACGTCATTTGCCTGCGATCAATCACTTATATGTGTAATCACCAGTCGATGATCCCTTCCGAGTCACCACATCCGCCCGAAGCTTTCCCGGATCCCGCGTTAGTCGCGGAACTCGTAGATGCATACTTTACCCACTTGAACGTTTATTTCCCGCTGCTTCATCGCCCTACCTTTGAAGCGGGCATCAGGGACGGGCTACACTTTAGGCACGAGGGCTTTGGGTCCACAGCCCTCCTCGTCTGTGCTATAGGTGCGAGGTTCTCGGATGACGTCCGCGTCCTACCGTCGGAAACAAAGTCTTGGCACTGGGCGGGATGGGTCTGGTTTCAACGCGTCAGCTCCGTTCGGAAGTTGGTTCACCTGACCTCTCCGTCCGTGTACGACCTTCAGATCTGCATCGTAAGTCCTCTGGGCTGCGACAGAAAACCACCTGACGAGCCTCGGCAGTTGATCACGTGGTACATGGCCGTGTCGCCGATTCCTCATACGTCATTTGCCATCGTTGGGCACGGTATGCGAGTTGCGCAAGATATGGGGGCTCACAGGCGTACAACGTATGGGCCACGGCTAACAGTAGAGGAGGAACTCAAGAAAAGAGCATTCTGGTAGGCCTACTTGCGCTCCAGCATCATTTATGCCCGCCTTGACACCGTTTCCAGGTTACTCGTGTGCATCGAGCGAGGAATGTGCGATAGACTGGGCCGACCTTATAGCCTAAATGACGAAGAGTGAGTGTACATCAGCTGTAGGCTCGGTCTTGCTGACGTACGTGCCAGTTTCGATGTCGATCTTCCCGTAGAGTGCGACGACGAGTACTGGACGAATGACGATCCGGATTTGGCGTTCAAACAGCCACCAGGAATTCCGTCCACAATGTCGATGTTCTTTGCGGTCCTCCGTCTCGGGAAGATATTCATAAATGCATATCGGACTTGGGTACTCGTCACTACTAGCAGCCGGCCCCAGCTATACTGACTGATCCTTGATAGTCTCGCATCCCGACGGAAAGATTTCTTGCTGATCCCGATAACGCCTTGCGTTTAGTTTCTGAATTGGATTCTGAGCTCAATGGTTTTCTTGACTCTATCCCTGAGCACCGTAAGTTCTTAGCCCCCATTGGCATGTTCGATCTCAAACTATCTTCAGTGAAATGGGACACTCAGCACAGTAACCCGGTTTTCTGTAACCAGTCCGCTTTGCTCTATGCGTCGTATTACATGGTGCAAATCACTGTCCATCGCTCCTTCGTGACGCTTCCCCGCCGGCCCTCCTTGCTACCTTTCCCGTCGTTGGCTATATGCACCAATGCGGCGAGGTCTTGCTTGCGAGTGCTAGAGAGGCAATTCGGTCAGGTTAGCTCCCCACCTCTATTTCTCCACTGGCAACAGGTACGTCGACAACTGCCACGCTTGTAATCTGATTATTTATTGCTCTGTCCCCCTGTAGATGTCCTTGTTCATGTGCTCAGTGCTGCTGCTGCTGAATGTTTGGCATGCGAAGCTGGCGGGTGTTGCTATCAATATCCCGAAGGAGCTAGAGGATGTTCAGAAGGCGATGCGGATATTGCAATCTCTTGAATCTCGGTAAGGCTTCAGCTCTACATAACCATGAGTTTGACTCTTACGGTCGACAGATGGAGTACCGCCGCACGCTTTTGGTACGTTCGTGACTAAGCCTCGCACTCATCAGAGGCTGACCGTTCTCTCGCGGAAAGGGACATATTGAACGATATCGTCGAATCCATGAACCGGTCTTTGGCGCTATCCGAGTCCGCGAGCAAAGATCAACATTTGCGAAGTCAAAGTCCAAGGGCGAAGCATCATGGCGATTCCAGCTTCGAGGCGTCGCCGTTCCCTACGCCTCAGCCCCGGCCTTCCACCAGCGCAACAGGCTCGGCTGAAAAGGCCTTTCCCACTCCGACTCTCACACCATCGACATCTCATCAGAGCGGACTGGCTCCTACTCTTCCGCTACGCAGCCACGAACTCGGACGGCTTCCCGTATGGTCTGACGAAAGCGTAGGCAGCCCGACCACAGAGTACCCTCACACGAACAAATGGCCTCGGTTTGGGTTTACCATGGCCTCGAGCCGCCCTAAGATGCCCAGCACGTCACCTACGGATGCTGGCGAGGAGCCGTCGCAGCGCACTGCGGATCCCGAGCTTGAGTCTCTCTTCACAGAGTTGATTCCGGACGGAGTATGCGGACACCCGTTTGGGTTAATGTCATAGAAATTGGCCTCGTTGATCCACTCGTTCTGCGATAAATATGCTCTCATAGATATGTGCTGGCTTTGTGGCTGCTGATGATGATGCATCATAGCGTATTATAGACTCGCCTCGTGAAAAGCAGATCTGATCAAACCATTATGTAAGCAGACGAGATCGGGGCTGCCGTCTCTCACAATCGTGCCGCAAGCTTACGCAGCCATCTTGACATGACTCTACTCTCTTTCCCTGCTTTGCATCGTACGGTCTCGATGTTATACCTCTACACCATACGACGAAGAAATCTGTAATATTTGTGCGGCCAAATCTCACTGCTTTCGTTGGAAAGAACACGTCCTAGCACCCTTGGACGACCCTCGTTGACAAACCGCTCGAGTGTCATGCTGAATCCAGTAAGAGGCTCGGAGGAAAAGGCCACCAAGAGGAGGCGCATAAGGGCGTGTGATCAATGTAGACGGAGAAAAGGTATGTCACACATATCGTTCCTCGGTTAAAAGTCTAATCTATGACGTTCAGTGCGCTGTAAGCAATGTGCATAACACTCACCGCACATGTATTGATCTTTCGTCTTGGCTAGGTGATGGAGGAGATTTGCCGGCAGGAGGTCGCTGCGGGAATTGTGTCGCATTTGGCTACGAATGCACCTATGTTGCAGCGTCCGACGTATGTCGCCCCTTTCTGCTCGAACGTCGTCGAGTTAACATGCCTTTCCAGAAACGGTTTGCGGACGTCGAGTGAGTCGTTATATGCATCGATCCGTGTAGGGTCGAGCTGAAGAAACCCTAGTTATGTTCAAGGACTAGAGCGCGAAGTGGCAGAGCTGCGAGCTCGTCTCAACGAGGTGAGTGAGCTCACAGTTCCTCCCTTCAAGCGGGCTCAACAGTCGCAGTTGGAATCTACTTCGTCCTCAAATAATTCTCATCCAACAAATGAACATTCGCTATCCACAAACAAAGCCACACCGGTCCTTCAGCGTGCAATCCAGCTGACACCGGGCGTGACCAATGTCATCGAAGAGGACATCGAAAGCGCAGAAGGCGTTGTCCAGCTCTTGGATAGCATGACTTTGGATACCAAACACACCCATTTCCTGGGCAGGTCTAGCAGCTTGGCGTTTGTTCGCACCGCCATGGCGCTCAAGCAAGAGTACACCCAATCAGACGATCCCGACTCTTCAGATTGCTCTAGGGATACTCCGGAGCCCAGGTTGAACACACGCAAGCCTGAATACTGGGACGCTACTTCAGTCAGTATCTCACTGTATATCATTATTTTGTTTTACGCTCTGACCTTGTTAGCATAGCTGCTCGTACGCCCGGAACCCCCATATCCCCCTGACGCCTTCCCCATTCCAGCGCTTATGACTTCGCTCATCGAGGCATTCTTCTGCCATCTGAACGTATATTTCCCCCTGCTTCACCGACCAACGTTCGAAAAGGGTATTGAGGATGGACTTCATTTGCGCGACGACAGTTTCGGGGCGACGGTCCTCCTGGTCTGCGCGGTCGGCTCGCGCTTCGCCAGTGACGATAGTGTCCTGCCGCCAGAGACCAAGTCGTGGCACTGGGCGGGCTGGCCGTGGTTCCGGAGAGTCAGCGCGACGCGCAAGCTTGTTCACCTGTCATCCCCGTCAGTTTACGACCTTCAAGTCTGCGCGGTGAGTATTGAGCTGCACATGGACGAAGAGCTGTCAGCTGATAGTTTGTCAGCTTTTGACATGGTACATTGCGGCGTCGCCGGTTCCGCATGCCATGTACGCCATTATTGGGCACGGCATACGGCTTGCGCAAGACATGGGTGCACATAGGCGTACGACGTACGGACCACGTCTGACGGTGGAAGACGAACTCAAGAAGCGCGCATTCTGGTAATTACGTTCAGCCCCTGCAACAAGTGTCATCTGTAACACTTACAATCCCTGCAGGTGTCTAATTGGCATGGAACGAGGAATGTGCGACAAACTCGGCAGACCGTACAACATTCACGACGAAGAGTGAGTTCACGCGACTGGCTTGTTGCACCCTCTCACCACGTCCTGCAGTTTCGACATTGATCTCCCTGTTGAATGTGACGACGAGTATTGGATCAACGATGACCCAGAGCTGGAATTCAAGCAGCCACCAGGAAAGCCGTCGACCGTCTCAATGTTCGTACATTTGTTACGCCTCGGGCGGATATTAGCGCATGCGTACCGTACGATAGTGAGTCCGGTTCCTCTTTGTGCATACGCCAATATTCAATTCTGCTATGCATCAGTATTGCATACCAGTCGATAAATCTCTTGCAAACCCTGACAATGCTCAGCGTGTGGTTTCCGAGTTGGACTCCGAGTTGAACCGATTTATCACGTCTATCCCTGAGCACCGTACGCCGTCGTCCCCCTCTAGTCGTCATGTACTGACATCACGCCGCAGTGAAGTTGGATCTACAACAAGACAATTTCGTGTTCCTCAATCAATCGGCTCTCCTTTACGCCTCGTATTATACGCTACAAATCACGGTCCATCGATCATTCGTCCCTCTACCTCGTCGGCGCTCACCTCTATCTTTCCCTTCACTGGCCATCTGCACCAACGCCGCGAGATCGTGCATTCGACTACTGGAAAGGCAATATACGAGGCTGGGTACATCACTATTCCTCCACTGGCACCAGGTTCGCCGCCCATGTTGTCCTGCACCCTATGTCGCTGATTGCTTCCTAGATGTCCCTATTTACATGCTCCGTCATTATCCTTCTGAACGTATGGCACGGGAAGATTGCGGGCATCGCTATCAACACCGCGAAAGAACTGGAAGACGTGCAGAAGGCGATGACAATCTTGCAGGCGCTTGAGTCTCGGTGCGTAGTTTTGCTATCGACTTTCACTCACCTACGTTCCTAAAGCTAAAGTTCCTGTGATATGGTAGATGGAGTACTGCTGCTCGCCTATGGTGCGTTCTCACCACGTTCACAGAGCACATAACTAACCGGTGGTGGTACCTAGGGATATACTGCACGAAATCGTCGAGGCGATGCACCGACCAGCCACTTCACCCGGCCCTGCTACCGACAGGCCCCAGAAGCGTAGGCGCGACGACGGCGAAGGACTAATAGAAGAAGAAGCCGGCCTTGAAGCGTCCCCCTTTACCACCTCGGGCGCCGCGCCTCCTCTCAATTGGCCCGGCATCGGGACCCTACCCTCAGAACTGCAACCAGAACCCGCTGCGCCCGCTCCCCTCCAGGTGCCCTCGACATTCCCGCAGAGCGTCTTCGACTTTACCCTTCCGCTGCACAGCGACGAGCTCGGACGGCTGCCGGTGTGGGCCGACGCAAGCCTCGGCGCGCAGCCAATGGCGAGCCGCGCGGAGGAGGTGTGGTCGCCGTACGCCGAGGTCCCCGAGCCGAACTATCAGGCGATGCTCGATGCCCCCATGTTTGCTCAGCAGCCCCAGCCGCAAGTCCAGCAGTTTGACCCCGAGCTCGAGGCGATCTTCGCGGAGATGATCCCCAACGGCGCGTACGGCCACCCGTATGCCATGGCGTTAGGTACAGGCTACGCGCAAGGCTTTGGTTCCGACCAACAGTCGATGTTCACCGGCGGCTCAGGCGCGTTTGTGATGCCGACAGAGGCGAGCGGGACGATGTCGACTGGGGCGGGGGCAGCGTGGGGCGGCTCGTCTGCCATGGGCTAAAGCGTGCTACTCAGCTAAGCATCACAGTGCAGTGTGATTTTAATGCATTAGAGACACTAGTGTGTCAACTCACGACGTAGACGAGTCAATGTCATCTAGAGTGTGCTGCATGTATGATAAGAGCGATATATTTAATTGTGTGCTACGCCAGCATTCGCCGTCTGTAATGAAGGCCTTCGAAATCAACGCAAAACACGCTGTGTAAAGGGTGCCGGTGAACTTTAGAGTATTGCATCGGGGGCGGGCGGAGGTTGTCAGGCTACTACGCCATATTCACTGATGCCTGACCTGGGGGGCGATAGACGACAGATTCACGGAGCTGTTCTAAGGTCGATTCAAATATCATCCTCATACATTACTATTGTACGCTGGCGTGCAATTAATGCATCAATGAGCCTTACTCAAAGGCTGATCACGATCCCACTGTGGAACAATGGGTAGATATGCATGTCATTCAATTGCGCTTTTATGCACTTCCGCTAATGTCGATTGCACCTACATATACCCTTGTCAGCAGCAAGATCCTGTACTGATTATTTTGCAGACAGAGATCATAGATTGGCCAAAGACTGGCCGAGTTTTGTGTTAGGCTAATGTTCATATAATAGCAGTCTCACTGATATACTGGCCACTAAATAACATGAAGGACTCGGATCTATTAAGTACCTAGAACTAGAAATTCCACACGTTATCCAGGCAGCAGAAGTGATTAACCGCTATATACGCATTAAAGTTTCTATGCTGTAATCTTACCGAATGATGTTGAGATGATAGTGACAGTTTGGGCAGTCAGTACCTTGGTGATGGAAGACGTCAATGAGATGTTCCAATGCGGACCACAGCGCGTCCAGTCAAACTATACTCCTCACTTTGAATTTGCGGAGTGTCGATTGCGGAGCGCTTTGGAGAATTTCCCATAGCACTTGATAACAGTCAACACATGACTAGACGACTTGCGTAGTTCTAGGCTTCAAAATACTCCTCCAGTCAACCGGAAGATCGGTAGGTCCCGCTTTATCAGGCACCGTCCTGGGAGAGACCCCACGCGCATGGGTGTGAATGATTGCATTGCACCATTTCTGGGGATCATCGAACAAGTTCGTGTACGAGCAAGTGGAAAGCGGCGCAGTGCCACATACCCGCCACAGCTCATGGGATCGTGGTCGTGTGTGATATATCATATGCAAGGCTGTACAGATCTGCGTATTTGTATCTGTTTCATGCCAAAGTTAAGCAGAAAGAGGACTGACCTTATTCCGTAATAGCCGAGATGAGAGCCTTTCCGTCGCTATCAACTTTGTAGCCCCCGTTGCGAGGGGTCACGATCATCTCCGAGGATCCCGTAGCCACGGACCTAACGGAGCCGTTGGGGAGCGACACTGCATGTCGCTGCGCAGTCCTTCGAGACGGGTTGCTCTGGAACTGCATCTGCGACACGATCATGGTGTCGAGTTGCACCGTGCGTTCGATGGAGGAGGTTGACAGCGCAGTCAAAGTGACAAGCAAGGTCGGATAGATGCCCTAAAATGAGTGACAGCGTGATCAGTATCACACCACGCGACAGGCCGGGAGAACTTACAATGAGGTCCACGAGTGCGGAGTTCCTGAGGTTCTCGACGCCAAGCACGAAGCTGCCTGTGTTTGTCGAGGGGAGATTCGAGGGATCCTTGTAGTGAAGTTCGATAGCGACAGATACGGAGAGGACGGTCTGTACATCAAAGACGGTTAGCATGGTCACGGAGCCATGAGAATACTCTGACTTACCCACAACACACAGTACAGAATGCCGGATTCGAGGAAGAGCATCAAGGCCTTCTCCGCTTGCGTTCCGTTTATTGCACCCCGGAGATCACCCCTGATGAGCTGTCGGTGACGCCTTCGCAGAACAAAATCAGTCAACTGGCCTTCTCGTCACTTCGCGATGGGACGTACCATGCCTTCCATCCGATGAGACCGGTCGCCCACACATTTGTAACCCACGATAACATCCAACTGGCGACGCCGTAGGGATCGACGAACTCCAGCCAACTGGTGGTAAACAAGTGGCACTGGTAACTTGTACTCTTTACCGCGAGGCCTGGATACAATTTATTAGTATAGCTGTAAATTGAGCGGATAAAATCCCTCCTACCAAACGTTGCAAGGAGGAGGGCGGCGGAGACGGCGAGAATTGTGCGGTTTCGTCCCCAGAGGACCCACGCTCTCCATAAAACAATCGCGTCACTGAGAATAATCTGAAAATAGAACGGAGACATGAGTGGGCGGAAGATAAGATGGTGGTTGTGGGAAGCCTCACCGGAATGGTCAGCATGATCGCAGGCAAGCAGTCGCTGCCGACCGGGATCGGGTTCGCGTTGATGTAGTGCTGGAGCGTGCATGGCGTACTGAGCGTCAGGTTCGTGAGACACTGCGCAATCGTCGTCTGCGCCACGACGGATTGCTTGTCGCTTTGGAAGATCCAGCTGATGGTCAGGCTGAAATGAGTGGCAGCCATCGCGTACATGATGATGCACGCGAGCATCACCAACGCTCGGGCGGGGGAGCGTATTCCTCGACGTCTGGAAGGAGCTCATCAGTCAATACCTAGCAGGGGCAATTAAATGTTGATACATCAACACCACGCTTGTTAAAACGACCAGTAGCGAGTAGACACCTATGACGATTAGCCTACGGCTGTTGTATAGAATGCCCAGGAAAACTCACCGAAGAGCGTGGCTTCGAGTATTACACCCATGAACGAGGATTCATTAGTGATAGCATCGGACGGCAAGATGGACCGGATATTTTGGACCTCTTCCAGGGAGAGGAAAATGCCGCCAGGGGCGAGGGACGAAGGGCTTCCAGGCATTGTGGAATGCTTCGGCCTGGGATGTGGGTATAGAAGCGTAGGTTGCCCGTTGTGTTATGTACCATATGCATGCGGCACCTGCCGCAACAGTCCGAACCTTGCTGCAGGATGACCTGGACAATCAATGAAATGAGATCCCATCTTTGTCGGTGACCTCGTGAGATTCCAACCTCGATTCTTGGGTTTGGCCTTCGCCATTCAAGCAAGATGGAACCCACCGGATGGGAAGTCACACGGTCACAGAAACGTCTGAAACTGGACAGTGGTGCTGTCTCGCGAAACAGATACATACTACCTCTGCGACTTGGCTACCGAAGTGGATTTATCATCCCTTGCGTAAGTATGCGACGCTGAGACGCATCTGTAAATTTTCCGAGGTCAAATGTTGTGATTTTCCTGACTTGCATAACGGCACATACCAGCAAGTTGGGCATCCGTGGGATACTTAGGGCTGAGGGGACTCGGAAGTTCTCGCTGATTGAGATCGTGACTGTTGTCGTGATCTTGTCATCCTATCTGCGATTTGCCATGCATCCGCAACACGAATACTGAGCTTTGGTGCAGTCAAGTGCAAATATTTCGCACGACCTTTGCGGGCTCGACAAAGTGACTCGTGAGCGAGGGCAGTCCTGATTGTCCTGAACGTCGACTTCAAATCAGCTTCACAGACAGCGGAATGGCAGGAAACTTGACATTACATTCTGTGTCTGTGAGTCTATCTTCGTCATGTCCTGCCATGCACGGTAATGCCATCGAACTACTCCCAGAGCGGTCATACGACAGATGTTTGTGGAAGGTACAACTCAACGGTCACACACCACGTTACGCAGATAATAGATAGTCAATAAATAGATAGGTTCAATACACGTACAATAACGAATAGGATTCGAGCAGCCGTTACTTGATAGAGTCCATGTATCCTCCAAAATTACGATCGGCGGGCCTTCTTCGCCGGGGTGACATGTTCTTCCGCGGGCTCGCGCTTCGTCCCAGCCACTGCACTTCCATCGGATGGTATTGGACGCTCTGGGTTCGTCGCGCTCTCACCGTCATGACGGTGTTCGCGACTGGGTAAGCTCCACCCGTGTCGTACCCGAATGGAGAGCCATTCGACAGCCGTCTCCATGTATCCTTCGTCCGTCCATTGGTTAGGATACCCTCGGTGGTTGCGTTCGTAGTATTTGAGCAGGGAAAGATGTTTGTTCGTCAGATTGGGGTAGTATTCCTTCGCCTTCGCGGCAGTGATACGCTTGTGCTATGGGTCAGTAGGCTAACATCTCGCGGAGCCAGATCACGCACATGCTTCCTCGCGGCCTGCAAAGCCTCCCTGTGTACCATATACGTCTCGCCGATTGCCTTCATAAAAGGCCCGTTGCCCTTGCGCTTCTGGCGCCGAGTAGCAATATGCTGCAGGATCGTATCACTTCTACCATACTGCTCCCAGTGCGCATACTTGGGGCGTCCGTCGATTGGTAGAAAGCGGCATTTTACGACCTCTTTGAATATGTCGTTGTTGTGGTACATCCTCCTGAGCGCAGGACAAGTCGCCGCGAGTGCGAGGTGCTCCCGCACGCCGAGCGCGGAGTCTGCTAGAATCTGGTCCATAGTTTCGCGGGGAATTTGGAAAGGCCAGTCCGCGATGTTTTCCGCGCGTGCGCGTTCCCTGGTGTGAGCTTCAACGTATTCTTTGTACGTCTTGGCGTAATCCATTTGCGACATCGAGATCTTCAATATAGCAATGTGAAGAATCGTATGCTCTCTGTGAGCGATGTATAGGGAAATGAAGTGAGGTAGTACGATATGGAGGTGAGGTGCAAGTGTACAGTAAAAGCCCGAGGCGATCCCCCGCCTTTTCTCTCACGTGACCTTGAACACTGAAGAGGCGAGGACCCCGTGTACCTTATTCCGTTGGTATCCTGGTATCTCGCAACTACAAAACCTTTGAATGACAAATTGCCGGTATTATACGATACATTATATCTGAACTGAAAATAACGTTATGTCTGTATACTGTGCCGCTTTTACATCATCAAATTACAGTTAGCGATCAGTGACGCCAACAGCTGGCAGCCAAGGATGCGAACGAGGACATGCCATTTCAAGACCATCATACTCACTCGTTTGGTTGAGTAACAAACGAGAGTAATGTCGACTCGTCTCCCCTTCAGGGAGCAGAGGATTTGGGGGAGCTGGAGAGTGCCAGATTGGGAGCGGGCCATTAGCACGCGAAGCAACGTCCATCCCGTACTTCTCACGGCATATCGGAGTCGAGAAAGGCTCGCCGGAAAGTGACCGCTCCATTGAGTTTGCTTCGATAGATATCGAAGGCATGCGCCGCTCACTTTGCGAGGCTGCTGCTGCGCGGCCGTCTTCATACGTAGAGACAGCGTGGACTGCTAGTGCAAGTGCTGGCGCGCCGCTGCTTGCGGGCAAAGCAGAAGACTTCGCAGTGCGAAGGCGTGCTAGTGATGAATACACAAATTAAACTAAGCGCAAGCGATAGGATACAATGACTAACCAGCGGAGTTTTTTAGTTCAATTTTGAGTCGCTGTCGTCGAAGGAAAGAAGGGAGGTCGTCGGGCCATGCATCCGCCTGAAACCGCTTTAACACTTTGAACGCAAACGTAAACAATACTACGCACCGAGCAAATATTATACAAGTCGTCATGACTTGCAATTGCAATTTTTGCTGATGTCTCTTGCTGTGAACGCGATAAATTGTGAGTAACACGGCCGTATTTCCCTGTCAATCGTGTAGATTTCTGACCTCCAGCATACAGCACAAGAGATCATCGAGAGGATCTTTTGCCTAGAGGAGTAGCTGTTTTAGCCATGGACAGGCATTTTGGTCATGGAGAAAAGAAACCGTACCTTATACACCTTGTCCTCGTCCTCGTCTTCATCTGACTCCTGCTGGTCTGTCCGTGAACGCGTCTGCCATGTGACATCATCACCGCAATATGGGAGATTGCCGGATGATGGGTGGAGTACGTCTACCACATATCACTCCCAGTACCGGAATGACACAGTCCAGACAATCTTACCTGCAGCGCCCGCATTGCCCATGCCCGTCTTGTCCATCTCGTCCCAATGTAGTTGACTACCACCGCAAGCAATATGCGGAGGTCCTTGTTCGGCCATCGTCCTTGAAACTCCATTCCTGCTACCGGAACTGCTTGTAAACGAGTTCTGACTTTGTCCCCCCGCGGCACGACCTTGCCAAAATCGCAAACCGTCGTTTGAAGAGTGGGGCTGCTTAGCCATGCGAGCATCTCCAGGTTTTTGCTTCGAACGAATCCGTCTCGTAGGCACAAGTGGAAATCTTGGAAGCAGTTTATAATATCTTATAAACATGCACTGATCTCGTCGTGGAGGAGACTCTGCGTGAAATGGCGATAGAGGGCTGTGGCGCTGCTCGGGAGATCTGTGAACGGTAGATCCATTTTCGAAGGTAAATTCCGCTCCCAGACGACCTGCTGCGGAGACGCAAAATTTTATGGCGGAGGACGTGCTAGCATGCTCGTTGAAGGCCGTAAGAGACCACTCGCTCGTCTTCACATGGCCGTATACGAGTACAATATCCTCGGGAGAGAGATACAGGCCACGTGTCCTGCGGGCAAAGGCGTGCCAGGATGCGTAATTAGCAAGCATATACTTGACAAAGTGGAGGCTTTTGACAACCCGCTCGAGCGTCGCTGGCTTTCGCATAAAAGCGATGGCACCCTTGTCGCTCGAGCGCTTGAATGTGTAGGTGGTGCTTAGGCTCAACGGTACTCTGAAGTAATACCTACAAACTTAAGTCTTGTATAGGAGATATAGTAATTGAGAGCGTACGGAGAAAGCTCAGCTTGAACACCTGCTTGGATCCTCTGGTAAGAAACTGAAGTAGTACAGATGGGACCTTCTTGAAGGTAGTTATCTGTTTTATGGACTGTATAGCCTGTCGGGGGTAGAGGCTCGAATCCCTGAGGAACTCCATTTGAGTTGATGTCTGCAGTCGAAGATTTCATAGCATTGAAAAGACGGAAAAAGACGCCATTGTCAATGAATCCCACGTCACCAATCTGGACTTCACCGGTGGCCTCATGCGGTTCTGGATACCAGAGCGGCATGCCGTGGCCGTTTCTGACTAGCTGTTCTGCGTAGAGATGCGACGCAGACTGGGAGGAAGAGGACATTGGTCGTTGAGCGAATTACGCGAGTGCGAAAGGAGAGAGAGGGGTTGCCGATTAGGTCATAGCACTCACGGACTTTCAGCATATGGGTCTAAGTAGAACATGCCAAGCTTGCGGTATCAAAGTTCAGACGGAATACCGCGGCAGTTCGGGGGCAGTGGCGCTCTCAGCGTAACGCAATTCGATATTCCAAGCCCTGGGATAGTCCAATAACGAGGAGCTCTAGTGTGAGCATGAACTCAAACGATAGCATCTGGTACACTCACGGCATCTCTAAACCTAAGTCGCAATTGCGTTTCGGATATGCCTCACAAGCGGTGGGAAGAGTTGCCAAAGAGAGGCTGGAGGTGATCCTGACACGTGACTTTGTCCAAGGGTCACTTCATAGCCAATCATCGTCCACGAAGTAACATACGATCAATTGTACATATTTGTCTTCAATTTTTCAGTCTTATCCACGCCGGACTGCTCTGACTTTGAGGACTCCTGAGCCCGAGGATGAACGCAGAATCTGGTACTAGACCTGAAGATAACACACAGGGTATTTGCATATATTGTTGTCGGGTCGTCAGCCCGCGGACAACACGCGTCTGTTTCAGCGACTCGTTTTCTTCAAGGAGACTCACTTAGAAGGGAACCCGAGCTCGTTTACAGGACCGTGCGAATCGATCTAAGGGCATGCGAACGTAACGCCATATGAAAGTGCGTTCCCATCTTCCCAAGCGCATTAAACTTCGATCGTCATGGAACAGAGGGGAGCTGATCCACGCGCCAGTCGCGTGGCGACGGGCGCTGACCTTTACTTCGTTCTTCAAAGCCTTCGAATTCACGGCTCAGACCCATTCATAAAGTTGGCCTTCTCGAATGTAGGTATTGAACTCTACGTACGGGCCTGTGGATTGCAATTCGCGACGCCGTGCTAAATCCCCTCCCAGCCACTTTCCCACTTCGCAGAGTTGTGCTCGACAATGCATCCTTTATCCGCTGTTGACATTTTCGCAGAGCAGCTTGTATCCCGTGGGCATGGTTTGCCTCTATGGTGTCCGGAACCTAGTCCACTGGGCGAGGTCAACGTTGGTGACGTTGGATTCATTCATCGCGGCTCGTTCTTTCGACTTTTCAACGCCATATGCTCTCCCACTGACCCCTCAAACCACCAAGGGCTTCCTGAAGACTTCATCCCCCTCGTGCTGCCCAAAGACGAAGGGATCCGATATTCAGACCTTCCCGTGGGTCCCATCTGTAGCCTGTCAACAACTTGGCGTGAATCCACGAGTAAAGATAGCGTAACGCCGTGAGCTATATGTCCTTTCGAAACGAAGATTTTACATGTGCTTATACTTCTTTCGCGGAGTGCATACTCGTTCAGCTGTCACTGCGGACGTGGCGCCGTCGTTTTTCTCCAGGAGGGGGCAAGACAGGAGTACGCTCCTTCTAGCCAGACAATTAAAACCTACGTGCAGAAGCATCATAGCTCTTGGCATGCCCTCGCATATAAGCTTGGTTATAGTCTCCATCCGGAGGAGATTATTTTCGTCTCAGGATGCCTTAAAGCCTCCAGATGGGCTGCCGCAGCCTACACTCAGAGTACGCCGCCCGAAAATACACCACAGCACTTCGACTACTTCCCCCAGACTGGCTTCGCAGTCTCACATGGTTCAAACTCTCGTCTTTGGATGGAACAGAGATCCCATACATCTCTTTCCCCTCCCTCTGGAGTTGTTGGCTCTTGTCTCTTCGTGAAGTATTACAGGCTTAGTGGCTCTAGGGCTACGACATGTGGCGCTAGGACCCATATCAAGCCTCGCGGGATGCCGAATATCGCTATTCTGCAGGCTTTGCTCCTAAGAGCCCGTACTGCGACGGCGAACGTCTTGGGACGGTGCGTCATGCGCTGCGCCGGGAGTGCATACATGGAGGGCACACCCTCTGCAAATGACGTGCGTATTTTTGAAATGATACTATTGATCTAACGCAGGTAGTAGTACCCAGATCCGCTCCATCATCTTTCACCATACGTACTAAAGGTGAGCGCTCCTTAGTCCTTCCTGAAATTAGTGACCTCACCATACCTTGTAGTACTCCTCCGCAAAAATCGCGGTCGTGTCCCACGACGACCTGTATTCAATATTACCTGTGAGTATATGTATACAAATCACCGATGACTCGCTCACGATTACTAGCATGCTGAACATTTGTCGGATATTCCTCGCTACCTCCGTGAGGAACGGGTGCCAATAGAAATTGAAGGAGATACTGGTACGTTAGCATAATCAATCCACTACCTTGCAGCCTAACGAACCCTATGTCAGGATACTTACAGACAATTTCTAACCGCACTGGGGTAAATAACGCTGTCCGGGCCGAATTAAAGGTAGGTTCGGCACCTGCGTCGTGTCATGTAATTCTCTAAACCTTGGGTTTCAGCATCCCTTGCAGACGGAGCGAACTCCCGGCCGCTTCCTCCGTGCATGTCGGAACTCAATACCTTGTAAACGGCGACGAGGTATACATGCGCGTCGATGTTTCACACAGCAAAGTTGCTAAATAGAGGCCTTTTTGTAGATACTCCCGGGCCGATATCGCGCGACTCCCATAAGCCTCACTCTGTCGCTGAGCCGGACGCTCACCGGGAGGAAAAGCTGCCACTCAACAGAGCCTCGAGCCTATCACTCGCACGCCATACTTCCCTACGCGGCTTAAAGTCCGAGCATACACAAGCCGACGAACACGTTATAGATATATTCGATCGCGACCCACTACGCAGGGACACCGACATGTCGAACAGCTCGACCGTCGTCTCTGTCGCGACTTCTCCCACTGCTGCGAAAGCTACTCTTTCGCACGCTCCTACGTTATCTCCTGCGTTTTAAGGCGCGCGGAAGGAGAGTCTATATGTACCGACTGCATATTTGTGTATTATCGTCTCACAGGTGTAGGGTGCGCGGAGGAGAACTTCACTTCGGAGCGTTCATCGTGGCCGCTCCCCACCCGTTATGGATGTCACTAGGTTTCTGCGCTAGTACAAATTATACATAGACACGGGTTACGTATTTGACGATTACACGGCATTTTGCTGTGAAATTGTGAGTAAGTCGTCGGACATGAATGGGGGGTTGCTGTTACGTGACTTATCAAATGCGCAGAACGTAAGTTGGGTCCTCATGCTGCTCAGGCGTGGTCAGGGAATTTTAAGGTTTGCGGTGCCCGCAACCTCAAAGTTCGGTTTCATCGCAACCTTATATATTGTCTATGTATCATGATATGCACGAGGCTACGCGCAGTGAACCTTACACCCTGTATCTCGACTCAACCGCAGCTCCGCACGACGGGTGATCCCCCTTCGTCCGTCGCCGGTTTCCGTATACGACCGCACCCATCGCGACGCCCGCGGAGAAATGCGCCGTGAACCGCGTGCATGCGCGGTAGAGCACGATGTACCCAGGCGGCGCCGCGCAGAGCACCTTCGCCGAG
>KN840544.1:48602-64441 GCA_000832265.1 Phlebiopsis gigantea 11061_1 CR5-6
TATTTCTTCTAGGACGCCGTATTCTTCCACGCAGTCTTCTTTGCTCCCAGTGCGCATACTTGGGGCGTCCGTCGATTGGTAGAATGCGGCATTTTACGACCTCTTTGAATATGTCGTTGTTGTGGTACATATGTTCCGCCTCTTCCAGAAGGGCGGGCTGACGTCGCCGAATGAGACTTGACGTGCGGTAGCCACACTTGTAGTACCGCAGAAACATACACTGATCGGCACGCGGATGGGACGGCGGCGGCCTTGGGCCCTGGCGTTCCGCCATGGTTGTGCCGGTGCTCTTCTCGACCGTGAACGCGCAGTCGGCAGATGCATACCCACCCGCGGCTATGGAGAACGACAGCTCGTGGGAGCGGCTGTCGCCGACGTAGGCAGAGAGCGCCCACTCCGTTGTCTTGATCCAGCCCGACACCAGCACGATGTCCTGTGATCTGAGGCGCAGGCCCCGCTGCTGTGCGAACTCGGCCCAGGACGGGCTGTGCGTGAGGATGTACTCCTCGAAGGCGATGCAGCTTTGCATGATCTTCTCCTGCACGCCGCAGTCGTTGAGGACGGCGACCGCTCCTTGTTTTCGATCTACCGTGAAGGATTTTCCTCCGCTGCCCTGCACAGAAGTTCTGCAAGGGCGGGCTGAGGTGACGTGGGAAAGCGGGGAAAGTAGAGATGCTCTCACGGTGTTGGTCCCAGGCTCAGCGCGGCCTTCACATGGAGCCTGCTCGTAGACTGCGAGCATACGGGGCCCTTCGGCAGGCAATTCGCCAGCCGACAGCGGAGACGGTCGTCCACCAACAGCCTCACGAACCTCGCCGGGACGCCTCGCGCGTGGGCGGGGTCGTCCGTCTCGCGCGTGGCGTTGAAGAGCCGGAAGAACCGGCCCTCCTGCACGATGCCGACGTCTCCGATCTCGACCTCGCCCAGATGCGTGGGCTCGGGGTAGTAGAGCGGGTGGCCGTAGCCCAGACGCACGAGCTCGCTCGCGTAGACGTTCCACGGCATGAACGAGGGTGGAGGCATGGCTCACGAGGGCCGGGGCTGCACAGACGGGGTTCAATACTAAGTGTTTACTCTCAGCGTTGACCGCATCTTCGCCTCAAGGAACGCACTTTGCAGGCGCAGAGCTGGGAGCACTTGGTATCACGTTTTGATGAATATGGTATAAAATTTCCCGCCGCAGTGTCGTAGGAATGTTGTGGTAGCAGCGATGCTGTAAAGTTCCCTGGTGGATGCCGTTGGGGTTATGGCTGACGTGGGAAGAAGTCAGGACGCTGCGTCATAGTCATCAATATTCGTATTTGTATCGGACTTCAGTAGCTTATTAACTGCATCTGTATCAGTGAATGATAAGGCTTCCATGGCGCTAATAAGATAAGCGATCGATTGTTACTTGTTTATTCCTGCAGGCGTCCAGAATAATGCTCGTGAACTGTTTCTCCTAAAACGTCGACAGGCATCCTATATTACCCTGTTACTATTAGACACGCTTCGACTATAGATAACTATGGACGACCAATAAAATTTTGCATGCTGGGAATATAGCAAGGTAGTGGAAGTGACGGCTGCACAAGAGCAAGTCTGTCATGCAATCCCACATTTAACATTGAATACTTGAAGGCCCGTGCGGCCATCAATATACCCCGCCCCAATATGAACCCCATACCCAAAGCGGATAGCAGGTATATACTTGTAGAATAGCTCACTGCGTCGTAGTGGCTTACAGGTCACAGTCAGTGCGGAAAACCCCATGCATTCTATTGTTTCAAAGGATCTATTTAACAGGAGAAGTCATATCTGCCAGACCCAGGACATAAAATGCAGGCATTTATAAGCAGCGCACATTATTCAATCAAAAAGATAAGCACACCTTTTGGTCGTTCAACTTCATACTTCTTCTTTAAACGGGATCTACGAAGCCTCCATTTCGATAGCCCTGATCGAGGCTCAAATGCTTGAATATCCTTCTCCGACGCTTTCAGCTGCATCTGGAACCGGTAAAAGTTGGCTTGCGCTATCTTCATAAACTCTATAAATAGAGCATGGGTCTTGTTGTTCGTCTCCTCGGCAGACGTCGAATTTGTGTTGCCGTAACGACTCTCTGCTGAAACCTCGACAGAATCGCGGGAGTTGAGCTGAAATGATGCTGAGGACGCCCCAATCGTTGCCGAAATGGACATCTTCCTCTGAGCGCTTCGACCGGAATATGCAGAAATTGCCCACTGAGAGGCTTTCACCGTGCCGTAGACCAGGATCATGTCAGTTACCCGCATATCCATGCTGCACGTCTCCCTCGCAAACTCGAGCCACGACTCATAATGCTCCTCCATGCATTTCTGTAGCAGTCCCCTATTCATGAAACGTTCTTCCTTCGCACCGCCCTTTCCGATAATTGCGAGTGCGAACGACTTTCCTGCGCAGTCGAACTTGTAGGATAGCTCGCCGCCCCCATAGCTCCTGTCAAGGCTTGGAGTAAGTATACGTAGTAGCAAAGAATGACCGATTGTACGTTGATGGTGCTGCAGTCGCCTCCACAGCAGTACGCGCGACATGGTACGATGCGACCGATTGCC
This sequence comes from Phlebiopsis gigantea 11061_1 CR5-6, assembly GCA_000832265.1. Lineage (NCBI taxonomy): Eukaryota > Fungi > Basidiomycota > Agaricomycetes > Polyporales > Phanerochaetaceae > Phlebiopsis > Phlebiopsis gigantea. Next base: position 51,176 of record KN840544.1, read on the forward strand.
CCTCTGGAATATATGATTCGATGGTCTGTACATGCATATTTTGCAACCCCAGGGATTTGTGGTCTTTGGGGGCCCCACGCGTGTTTAGGTCATCAAATATGAGGTTGAAGATTCTGATGAAAGAACCGCGCTCGATATAACCGACGTCGCCATAGCATGGTTCTATGCCTGTTGAATCGGGGTGCCAGAGAGGGAATCCATGACCCCTGCGTATCAGCTCCTTCGAGTAGGTGTAATAGGAAGGAGGCGGCTGGCCGCTCCAGATCATAATGGTTGGTGCGGAGAGAGAGGCCGGTTTCCAGGAGAGGGGCAGTAACACGAGAGCAGCGAGAGTTCTCTACCCTCCGTTGTAAGATATGCGGACCTGAATCTGAAACTCATGTAAAAGGCGAGGAGGCACGAAGTCGTATTCACGGAGAAGGCACTGTAATTTAGCTGATTTGTGAGGAGACAGCGGCCGGAAATGAATTCATATGGAAAAACGCGCGTTTTTGTTGGCAAAGTTGTACCGTACTAAGCGGTGTGGGCCTGAGTCTTAACGTCCAACTTACATACCATTGCATCAGCGATTAAGACAAAGTAATCCAGTACACCAGGGAGCGGAATATATGGCAAGTCAGCGTAGATGGAAGACTTTGCAGAGCTAGCCTGAGATCGATTGGGCGCCTTGCTTGATGTCTAGTGGCGCACCATGCCGCAGACGGACATGGTCACAGCCACGCATCTCTTCGTCTTTCCTGGGAAATGAAGCGTGCCGGTATCGCCCCCGGATCTCGCAAAACTCGTTATTAACGCGAAGAGGGTTCTTACTCTTGGAGCTACCCTTTCGAGTATTGCGTCTTACTCTGCCCATCTCCGTCTCAGCACGATGACTCGTGGTCGTTCGTTCATGTCAACTCCATCCCACTCCTACACCGAGCAGCTGGTCGGCTGCGGCTATGGCCACCCACTCTGGCGACCCGAATCCGAACGGCATCAAGGAGTAGAGGTTGGGGATGTCGGCTTCCTAAGTGACGGATGTTTCGTCCGTATTTTCAATGCTCTCCTTCCGTCCACACATCCCGTGAACGCAGGAGGTGTTCCTGAAGGTTTTACCTGTCTCAATGAAGGCTTGGAATCCCGCGTAGAAACAGTCGCTACACGCAGCATATCTACTCCTTCTGTCTCCAGTCAGCTAGAGGTCGGAGATGGCGTGTATGTTTCAAGGTACGTGTTTTTGTAGGGTTTACTATGCTTTTGTTACCACAGACCTCAGTGTCCCGGCCACGTCTCGCTTTCTTTGGAGTGGGAAACGCGGTGCTATGGTGTTCTTGGTCGACCCGGGAACTCAGAAGACTATTGCCCATACAACTATCCGAAACTACATCCATACAAACTACGCCTCGTGGGTCGCTTTAGCTGCTGCTCGTGGCCTTGATTTGAGCAATGAGGGTATTGTATTTATATCGGGGTGGATGAAAACCTCGAGATGGGCTTTAGCGACGTTCAGCAAGACTGACCATGAGCCAGTCGAGCTGCACGTCACCCCACAGATGACTATGGGCGAGATATTCACCTTTCCGGGTGCCGAGAGTACCTCGATGTCTGTTGATCAGCGCTGGGGCCCAGCAGAAGATAGGGATGCGCAGAGTCTCGAACGTCCGCAGAACCAAACCTTGTTCATCCAGTATTACAAGTGCAAGACGAGAAACATAACAACTCCACCAATCTCGAGCTCGCCATCTAAGCAACGTGTCAGGTCGTTCTTCGTCAAAGAACCTCTGTACAATGACGTAGGCACTAGCGCTCCTCGATGCGATGGCATGTACTAATGGATGCTTGAAGTTGCCGGATCCTTTGGATTATGCATTGGATTATATTCTTCAGGTATGGCAAATCGGTCTTGTCATACAACCGCGTCACTTATCGAAGCATGATAGAAGAGCTCTGCGCCTACGGCGATTGTAAGTCATCACGACTTATATCGCATATGTCCAGTATGCTCTTTTCCGATAGCTAGATGGTATCATCCACTGACTACTTCAGCCATCTTCGTGGCCTAAAGATCTCAAGACATATCTCCGCCACAAGGAACCGGCAGTGATGTCGGATCAGTATGGAGGCACGTCATCAAAATATTTCATAAAGTTGACTCTCAACCATTCTTTCTAGGGTGCTTTGATACTTTGGGCAGTAGGACAACGCAGCCGCCCTCAGATACACCGACCTTTCCGGTGCGGATAATTATTACCTCACCATCCATCTCCTAATATCCCCGCCAGTCTTCTGTCGAACCTTGGTCACAAATGCGTTCCCATGTGTCTCCATGGGACGCCAATCTCGATAACATGCCTCCGCCTGCATCCGCTGGCATCTGCGCGCGCGACGGCAAGGGAGGCGCCATGGCCTCGCTGTCTGCGTGTAATAGCCCTATGGCCACAGATTGCGGGAATGATCTCAAACACCTTCCCCCTACGACTGTTACCACATATGATAGGCGTCATGTAACCGTTTGTGGATGCGTCATCGCGTAGTTGGCGGCGTGCATGTCACTTCGGTGGTCCACATAGCCTTGTAAAGTTACCGTGCACGTTTAGTCTCGCGCATGAGAAAAGATCCCATTTGTACACGGTTTCTAGATCTTGTTTGCCAAGACAGAGATCCCTATCCTTTATTCATACGACACCGCTCTGCGCGCGTCGGTAATATTCTTACATTCCCCGTGTTTCCATGCTCATTTCCGCTTATCCCAATTTGAACACTAGGGGAAGAAATTGAACACGCTTCAACCCGACCCCAAGCGCAAACCACGCACCAAACGCCCCGTTACTGGGCACCGTCGCAAACACCGCCTCCCGCCGCGCCTCGTCGCCGAGGCCGGCGTACGGCGGGTACCCCGCGACGAGCCGCGCGATGAACGCCTCCGCCTCGTCCTCCGCGACGAGGCTGACCGTGCACCCGCCCCAGCCCGCGCCGGTGAGGCGGCTGCCGTACGCACCAGAGCGCAGGGCGAGCGCGGTGAGCGCGTCGAGCTCCGGGCACGAGCACTCAAAGAGCGCGCTGCACGACGCCTGCGAGGCGCTCATGAGCGCGCCGAGGTCGTGGAGGGTGCTCTCGGGGAGCGCGTCTGCGTCGCTGGCGGGGCGTCAGCGCAGCGCGTGGGGGGAGCGGGGGGGACGCACGTGGCGGCGGCGGCGAGGCACGCGGCGCGGAAGCGCAGCACGCGCAGGGCCTCGGAGAAGACGTGCTTCGTGCGCTTGTAGATCTGGAAGCGCGTCGCCTCGACTGGGACGCGGTCAGCGCGCGGGCGTGCGCGCACGCGGAGAGCGCGCACCTTCGACCCAGCTGAGGTACGTCGCGTGGAACGCGGCCGCGTCGAGCCCGCTGAAGCGCACCATCTCGTCGTACGTCAGCCCGAGCTCCTCGCCCGCCGCGTCCGCCTGCGCCGCGTCCGCGCCCGCCTCCCGCGCGGCGAGGCGCGCGGGGCGCAGCCGCTCGACCTCGTCGAGCATCCTCTCGAGCCCCGCGGAGAGCTGCTCGGGCGTGAGCGCGGGCGCGGGCGCGCCCTTGGCCTCGCCGGAGCCGACGTACGCCGCGAGGACCTCGCGGAGGGTGAACTTGCTGTCCCCGGACGCGAGGAGCGCGGAGAGGCCGAGCACGCGCGCGAGGATGCGCGCGGCGACGAGCGTCTCGACGACGCGCAGGTTGTAGCGCGTCTTTGCGCCGAGCACCTTCTCGCTCTGCACGAGCGAGTTCGCGCACACCCAGACGGCCTTGCGCGCGGTGCGGCGGATGGGCAGCGGCACGGGCTCGGCGTGGAACACGGGGTAGAAGGAGATGTAGAGCGCCGTGCTCGGCAGCGCGGTCACCGACGCGGCCTGGTCCATGCTGGGGAGGGTGTCAGCGAGCGTGCGCACACAAGCAGGGGCGGCGCGCACCCGCCGCTGTTGACGCCGACGCGCTTCTCGTTCTCGACGGCCATGGAGACGAGTTCACCCTTGGTGATGCGCCGCGTCGGGGCGTCGGGCGTGGCGATGTCGAGCTTGTCGTTCACGGCGAGGAAGGCAAGAGTCGAGGCGACGACCATTGCCGCGCTTGAAGAGAGGCCGGAGCCGGCGGGGATGGTGCCTGTGACCAGGATGTCGGTGTTGACGGGCTCTGACCTGCGCACTGTTAGCGGACGCACAACGGCACACCGGACCTACGTACTCTAATGCCGCCGACCCGCTCGGGGTGAAGAAACGCTCCAGGACGCCATAGTAGCCGGCCTTGACGTAGCTCTCCCAGCGCAGCTGGCGGGGATCGATGTCGAGGTGCCACTGGTGGAGGCGCACGTGCGAGGATGCGCTCTGCTCCGTGTTTTGCGTGATGGCGGCGTCGCGGAGCATCGGGGCGAACGTCTGTGGTGTGTACTTGGGCTGCAGGTTCTGGGCGTGCACATGCCCGCGTTCACCGCCGTCGAGTACGAGGTCGTCCGGGCGGCGGGCGCACGCGATGAGCACGTCCTGCTCGACGGCGGCGGGGAAGACGCCGAAGAGGGCGTAGTCGATGTGCTCGCCGATGATGTTCACTCGCCCCGGTGCGCGTGCGATGTAGGCCGGCTTGTGGCCGAATCGCTGCGTGAACTCGGACACGAGAGCATCGAAGCGTGCGCTGTGAGAGGTGAGCGCGGTAGCAGAGACAGAGCCGAAGGACGCACGCCTCTCGGGTGGCGATGGCGGGGATGGGGTGTGCATCGATCACCGAGGTGAATATCGGTACAGGTTCGGTGGCCATTGGTCTATGTTCGGCGTAAGCGAGCATTGGAAAGTCGAGCGGGTGTGCACGACACACCAGATGGCAAGTGCTGGCCCAAAGCTGCCCAGTTCTCCAGATGATGTTTGGTGAGCACGCGAGGAGAAAGCAAGAACTGGGACATATCGATGTCGCAGCGTCGTCCCAAATGCCCCCAGGAAACTTCATCCACCTCTCGGCCCGTGTCGTGCCGTGTGATCCTCATGACGTCGGCTTCCCGGATGTTCGGATTCTCGTCTGTGATCGCATCAGATTTCCTCGCAGATTGCCAGGCGCCCTGGATCCACGCTTTCGGTCCGACGCGACCCCACCCAGGACGCAGCAGACCACACCGCGGCTAGCTCAATATCGCTGCATGTTCCCGTCACTGCAGGGCCGAGCCGCGACCAAGCCGCAACATTGGGTTAGCCAGCACCGTCGGAAATCGGCGGACTCGGAGGAGATGTCATGTTACTCGAATCATCGCGTCCTTTGGCGAAGGCCGAGAAATGAAATCGGTAACTCGATTTCATTTCTCGGCCTTCGCCAAAAGACGCGATGTGGCCAGCTTCTGCGTGGCATACTCAGGGGAAGCGTGGGCCACGGTGCATACCGCAAGTCCGGTGAGTTATCAATAGCTCGTCGTCCCGTAATGCTCACGGACAACGTACTGCATAGCAATGTCATGCTAAACCATCCAAGTTGAAACGACAATGGCGCGGGCAGCTCGCTTCCAAAGTCTGCTTTTGTGCGTATTGGAAGCAACAGACCACTCTCCATGACCTCAAGTCAGGCTAGGCTTGAAGATCGACTCTCGCCTGGGCAGCAACGTTTCTCAGACTCCACTGCTTCCTTCCGGCGAACCATAGAATCCCTGCCGCGGCGAAGACCAGTGCAGCGCACATTCTCATAATTAGGGCATTCATCTGTCTCGTAGGCATGTTGCGATGAGTTCAGGACTTCACTCCAGATGTGAACTTGGTGCACTGAACGCTGTAATACCTCTACGATACTTACATATCGAGTGCAAGCTCCCAATACCGACCTTAAAACCACTGACCTCGGAATGCTCGGACGACATCGCACGGAAGACAACCTTTTCCGGTCTCAATCGCGCACGCCTTGTCTTGCTGCGATCTTCTACACGCGTCCGTGGTCAGCCACAACTCCCAGAAACTCTCCGTCTTCCTTTTTGTAAAGATAAAAGAGTGGTTTTTGGGAGTGCAGTATACTTACAAAAGGCCCGAACGCACCGCCGAGCCCAGTATCGTCGCTCCTCCAGCACAAACACACCCGCTCTCCAACATCCATCGACTCGGCACCAAGCACCCATGAAGCCTACCATCGCGTCGATCCATGTCGCGCTCCTTGCTGCGTCCGGCAGCGTCGCCTCTCCGGCGAGTCCACAGGTCCCTACCGCCGCTGACGCCCCGAGCAGATCGCCACCACCATCGACGGGCACGTCGCGACCATCGAGCTCTCGCACGTCCCGCGCACGGCGGCTGCGAGTCTCCACCGGCAATGTCGCCCTCCCCCTCCCCCGCGACGGCACGTCTATCGTGTTCTCTCATGTGACTGCCGCCGTCGGGGCCGCCTCCGCCGGCAACTGCGTCCTCCCCCGCGACGTCCCGAGCATCGAGCTCTCTCGCTCGCCCCCCGCGGTCCCGTCGACGCGGAGCTCGCGGCGGAGCGCCGCAAGTGCGAGTAGACAGGCGTGCGTGCAGGTGGGGCGGCGCGCGTGCGTGTCGCGCTGAACTGGACGTCGTCCCGGGCCCACGGCGGACGGGAGGAAGGCCAGGGGCGGCGAGGGGGACCAGGACCTGGGAGGCTGCGGCGGGGGCGTTCTCTGCAGACAGAAAATGCTGATCTTTCCACGCGTGTCACGCGCGCGCGATCTGCCCGCGCCGGAGCAGCAGCGGGGGCGCCGCTCGCCCGCTGACCGAAGTCCGTAGCACTGTGTATAAGCTCGGGCGGGATCTCCCTCCGACGAGCGCGGAGCTCGGGCGGCAGCATCGCGCACGCAAGGCTGGCGTGGCCGGCCGAGACGACGAGAACGCTGACCTGCAGGTCCTGGATGTCTTACCCCATAGCAAATGCGCCTCCTGCTCGACGAATCGTGGTACGGTAGTTTGACGGCGGGTCGCTGGCGGGGACACGTCTGCGGGATGTAATCACCGTTGTTCGTGCGTGCAAAGGTGCGCACATATAGTGGCGGAATACGTGTACGGGATGTAATCACCGTCGTTCGTGCCTCCGCGTGCAAAGGCGTAAATTGGTACGGCCTGCGCTAATTGCTCTGTTTTTTGATCGTATGTGATCTGAGAGGAAGTCGGGCACCGGAGTTTTTTTTTTTCTTTACTCCGACATACCGCCGGCTCAAATGATATTTTACCGTGCGGCAGGCTGTGCACCTTCGGTGCGCACGCCTGCGCCACCGTCGATCTCAAGTGCACGGGTATGATAGCCGTACGCGAGGTGCACTCCCGCGAGCTGGGAGGGGCGCGACGTGCTGCCGACCCACTGCGAGGCCCTGCTGGAGTTCGACACTAATCATCCGTAGAGTACCCGCAAACACCGCACGCTGCAGCCTGTGGCGAGAGCGGGCTACCGAGAATACGTTCACGTTTTCACCTTCTTTCTTTGCAGGTGAAAAGCCCCTGCACAGCCCCCTTCGGGCTCGGCCGCATGCGCCATAGCGACCCAGCTCGCAAAGGGCCCAGCGTGAGCGGTCTCCCGAGCCCGCCTTTACGCCCCCTGGTGCCTCGCCAGTATGTCGTCGCCGCACGCGCCCTTCTACGCCAAGCGCAACGGCCGTCGTATAAAAGACTCCCCCTGGCGGAAGGGCGAGGCAAGCTTCGCCGTTCATCTTTCATCTCCACCCTCGTTCCGTTCCTTTAATCCGAAGTCAAGATGAAGCTCACTGCCGCGTCCGTCCTCGTCGCGCTCGCCGCCGCCGCCGGCAGCTTTGCTTCGCCCGTGCGTGTTTGTTTTGCGTGTGCGGTGTGTGCACAGAAAGGCTGACTCGACGGGCAGGTCGGCATTTCCACCACCGAGGTCGCGCCCGCTGCCAGCGTCACGAGCATCGCGCACGGCGAGGTTTCCGTCACGTCGGTCGCGCCTGCTGCCAGCGTCACCAGCATTGCGCAGGGCTCCGTCACGTCCGTTGCGCCCGATGCCAGCGTCACGAGCGTCGCGCAGGACTCTGTCACGTCCGTTGCGCCCGCTGCCAGCGTCACGAGCATCGCGCAGGGCTCTGTCACAAGCATCGCGCAGGGATCCGTCACGTCGGTCGCGCCCGCCGCCAGCGTCACGTCCGTCAAGTCCTCGCACGGCAAGGGCTCTGTCACCTCGATCGCCGTCGGGAGCGTCACTTCCGTCGCCGCGGCGGCCGAGAAGACCACCGTGTACCACACCGTGACGAGCGTCAAGGTCGTGCACGCCGCCTGCACGAAGGCGAAGACCGTCACGGAGACCGTCACGGTCGTGCCGACCGCGAGCGTCACGAGCATCAAGGCTGCGCACCTCCAGGGCTCGTCCATCGGCCTCGCGCACGCCCAGGGCTCCGTCACGAACGTCGCTTCCGTCGTGCCCGCCGGCAGCGTCACCTCCCTTGCTGCGGGCGAGTCGACCACCAACGTGGCTGCTGTCAGCGTCACCTCCGTCGCGGCTGCCGAGTCCACCACCGATGTAGCCGCAGCCAGCGTCACCTCCGTCGCTGCTGCCGAGTCGACTACCGTCGTAGCCGCGGGCAGCGTCACCTCCATCGCAGCCGGCGAATCGACCACCGACGTAGCCGCTGCAAGCGTCACCTCTGTCGCGGCTGCCGAGTCGACTACCGTCGTAGCTGCGGCCAGCGTCACCTCCATCGCGGAAACCACTTCTACTGTCGTCGCCTGATGACACATAACGGGTGAGCGGTGTGAATTTACTCTCGCAGACGTACTGTGCTGACATTGCTGCGGAGCAGGCGTAAGGGTGTTTTCGGGTGCCATCGAGTAGTCTAGCGTGCTAGATGGACATTTTTTAGTACAACATGGACATAATATGGTTAATTTGTTTCGATATGATATCTGCGGGGGATTATGCGAATGAGAGGCGTGTAGTGGCGGGTGAAAGCGCGCGCCATCCACCAAGTTCCACATCAGCAAATATAGCACAACAGCGGGCTACTTGCAGGGCGGCGTGGGCAGTGAACATTGTGTAAGCCGGCGGCCGTGGCGCGACCCCGCATCTGCTTCCGCCGTTCGCCGACGGGGGCCGTCCGGCCCAGCGGGAGATCCTCGGCACGTCCGTGATCGATATCGACGTCCGCTCCTTGCCTCCGTCCATGGCTCGTCGCAGCTCTGCCCACTACGACGATGTCGACCGACCCCCGCTTCACGCCTGTGCTGCTCGCCCTGCCGTCCTTCACCCCGTCGCTCGCCCTCGAGGTCCTGCCCCACGGCGCGACCCTCCACCGCCTCTTCGTCCAGGCCGACGGCAAGACCCACGACGTCCTCGTCGGCCCAGAGCGCCCCGAGGACCACCTGCGACAGAAGTACACCAACACCATCGTCGGCCGCTACGCCAACCGCCTGCCCGTGCCTGCCGCGCCCGTCACGCTCACCAAGGGCGCCGCCACCGCCCAGTTCTTCCCCCAGGCGAACGAGAAGCCGGCCGTGTCGCTGCACGGCGGCGTCGCCGGCTTCGACTCGCACGTCTGGGAGCCTACCCTGGACATCCGCGCCGCGACGCTCTTCACGCCCGCCGAGGTCGCCTTCGCCGAGAGCCGGTTCGCGCCGCAGAGCGCGGCCGTGTTTGCGCGCACGAGCCCGGACGGCGAGGAGGGCTTCCCCGGCGCGCTGCGCGTCGAGACCCTCGTCGCGCTCGTCCCGCCGTCGGGCAAGGCCATCGACGACGCGACGGGCGCGTACTGCCTGGGCAGCGTGCTCATCGTGTACCGCGCGAAGCTGGAGGGAACGGAGGGCGTGACGCCGATTAACCTCACCCAGGTGCGCCTCCTGTGGGCCGCCGCGAGACTGGTTCGCTCACGCGTGCGCAGCACTGGGGCTTCAACCTCGACGCTTCGCTCCAGGACGGCGAGCCGACGATAAAGGAGCACAAGCTGAGCATCCAGGTGCGTCCGTCCCCGCGGCCAGCGGCGCCGGCTGACAGCGCGCGTGCAGGCCGCGCACACGCTCGAGCTCGACGCAGATACCGCGCTCGCGACCGGCAGGCTCGTGCCCGTCGGCGGCACGCACCACGACCACGCCGCCAAGACGACGGGCACGCTCGGCGAGGCGTTCGACGGCGGCTACGGTGCGCCCCGTGCTCTGTCCCGTGCCCGCCCCTCCCGCTGACGCGCGGCCAGACGAGTTCTACCTGTTCGACGCGCCGCCGCACGCGGTGCCCGCGCGCCTGCCCGCGTCCGCGCTCGCCGACCCCGCCGCGCCAGACACCCTCGCCGCGATCCTCGCGCCCTCTCCGACGGCCCTCGCCGCGGCCCCGCTCGTCGCGCTCGCGGGCGCACGCAGCGGCCTCTCGCTCGTCTTCGACTCCAACCGTGCGTCCCCGCCGCTCGCCCGTCTCCCCACCTGACCCCCCACAGAGTCCGGCGTGCAGCTGTACACGAACAACTTTGCCGCGCCCGCGCGCTCCGCGCGCAAGGCGATCCACGGCGGGTCCGGCGTGTTCGGCGAGGGCGGCTACGCGCCCGGCTCGGCGGCGTTCCTCGAGTTCCACGCGCCGCTCGGGGCGTTCGCGGAAGAGATGGCGGCGGCGCGCGGACGGAGCGGGGAGGACACCCTTCTTGCCGCGGGGGAGGTGTACAACAACTTTGTGCGCGCGGACGTGTGGTGGCGTCCGGGAGCGTGAGCGGGCATCTAGTAAAGACGTGTGCATATAGCGAGAACAATTCTACTCCGGCTGAGCTCATCTTTCACGTTGAGCTCCTTACTACTAGCTGCGGGTGCCGCACGAGACGAGACTGCACAGCTAGGGCCGACAGCGATGCATAAATGCACAAAATACAGCGCATTGTGAGCATGGAGGAACACATGTCCATGTGTGAATGGGTCGCCCTTCTCAACTGTCGCCCACGACATCCCTCGACACGGCCGTCTCCGCGCCCTTCCACGTCTCGAAGTCGTCGGCATCGCACTTGCACGCCGAGAAGAGGCCGCCGACGCCCCACAGCGCCACCTGCAGGAGCGGCCGTCGAGCGTCGCACGTGTCGCGCGCGCGGCGCGCATCTCGTTTTTTGATCGCGGCTCGGCGTCGCAGATGCACGTGTGGCGTGGGAACGACCGTTCCAAAGATACTGGCACGCAGATCTAGTCCACCCGGACTCCATCCAGCTATGTGGGCTGGGTCTGTAGACTATCCGTCCGGCAAGCCATCTCGCTCTGTGTGCGGCGGGTTGAGTGTTGATTGTTGGTCGGGGCTTGGCCGAATCAACCCCCTGCCGAGTCACAGCGAAGGTGGTCTCGCGATATAACGTTGAAGACAACATTCGGAGCCTACGTCGTAACGAGAATACAGAACCCCGCCCGTCGGCGGCCGTGCATGTAGAGCCGAGGTCGTCGACGCCAATGCTCGAAACGTGCGCGGCTGTGAGACCAAAGGCAGCGACTTCATCTGGCACGCAGCAGCCCTCTGGCCTGAACTAGGCCGCACCCGGCCAGTCGAAGCTGCTTAGGCTTGCTCAGCCGCGCCCCGCCGCGAGAGATTCTGCGTGAGCGTCCGCGGAAAAAAGGAGCGGGATGGACAGCCGAGCGTCAGTGAGCCTGTCACCGTCGTCCGCCCGTGGGCGAGGATGGCTGGAGGGGCAGCGGTTGCGCTCCTCGTGGTCGGGTGTGGCAGACCCTTCGGGCACAAGTTGCGGTTCGATGCTCGAGTCTGGATTCAGTTCACAGTCTTGCTTCATATCTCGCTCTATGTGTAATAGTTTTCCTTTTCTCGCTCTTCCTGTACGTAGTACATCTATTGTGTCATGATCTCGACTAGACAGTCCCATTAGCGGTGAATTCACCAAATGTTCCGGTCGAACCAGCTCGGCGGGAGTGTCCGGGGTCACATCAGGCGCTAAAGGTGTCCCCCTTGCACTCAGATACGACGGCCGCGGTGTCCTTTATTTTATTGCACCACCGCACTTCATACGGCAGAGAATTATCGGCTACACAATACAGAAAGTAGGATTCAACGTCTCGCGCCTATCATACTTATGTGAGAACATTTCTAGGGCGGTCATCTGAACTTGATGTTGCTGTATATAGCCAGCAACACGAGGCAGTCCGGAATGACAGCTGCAGCATGGACAATCACCAGGTCTGTGTGCCTAACCTGAAGTACGTGGAATCCATGTTAACCATCGTTCGGGCCCTGCTCACGTCCTCCGCACATCTTCACAGGCCTTCGCTGAACCACTCCAATGCCAGCTGCAGCTCGAGTCTATGCTGAGCAATTGCTCCCGAGAGGTCACGGTCTACCGCTATGGGAGCCGGAGCCGAGTGAGCTGGGAGAGGTGGAGATCGGCGACGTTGGGTTTATCGACGAAGGAGGCTTCTGTCGCATCTTCAGCACAACGCGACACAAAGACGACCCTGCGAACGTGTTTGGAGTCCCTGAGGGATTTTCCCCTTTGGAGTATAACGAGAGGGCACTCCGACATACGTCCATCGACTATCTGCTACCTGGACCGATCTACAGTTCGTCTATGCGCCAGTTCTCCATCGGAGGCGGCCCATCTGTGTACGTCCGAGTCGTATCTCGCTACAGATAAACGTAACTGAATCAACGTCAATCAGCCAAGGCATCGGAGCGTCGTACAAGTTCAACTGCACGAGCAACCAGGGCGCCCTTATCGTTCTCGGTGCTCACGGCACGCGATCGCTTGTGCGGAAGAACACCGTCTTCGCGCAGTACATGCGCGCGCACCGGGACGCGTGGCTCGCCTTTGCACGGGCGCTGGGACAATATCGACCTCGACGACCTGATCTTGGTCTCTGGCTGGACGAAGACGTCGCAGTGGGCGCTCGCCGCGTGCACGAACTTTGGTCGTGCACACGAGGTCACGCTCGATGCGAGCTTCGGCGCGGTCGCAGGCGCAAAGTTCGAGGTCAAACTGCGTCAGGACGTCGAAATGTCTGTCGACCAGCGCAGCGGGCCGTCGCGCGTGGGCAAGGACGGGGACGAAGCGCTTCCCAGGGACCAGTGTCTGTTCTTGCGGTACTACAAGATGAAGCGAACGAAGTTCGGGGTGAAGAAGATCGTCGCTGGTTCTGGGCCGCGGCGGCAGTCGAGTTACGACGATACGCAGAAGCGCTCGCACACTGGAGTACTCGCAGACGAACATCGTACGCACGGTGCACCGCGGCAACATTCGTACGATGATCCGCAGACATCTCTTGAAGAAGACTGCGTGGAAGAATACGACGTTCCAGAAGAAATAACAGAGGAGCCCCGTGCACTTCCCCAGGTCGGTTAATTGCGGTGTGTTGGCTTTTTCTGCTGACAGCAAGCACAGATTGAACCGCT
>KN840544.1:65137-92558 GCA_000832265.1 Phlebiopsis gigantea 11061_1 CR5-6
GAAGGTACTCTGCGCGGCGCCGCTTGGCTACATCGTGCTCTACCGCGCATGCACGCGGTTCACGGCGCGTCCGCACCTCGCCGCGGCGCATTTCTCTGCGGGCGTTGCGATGGGTGCGGTCGTGTATGGAAAACGGCGGCAGGATAAGGGTGGGAATACGCCGTACAGCGCTTCCCCTCATTCGATGCTCCGTAGCAGTGCATTGTCTCAGAGGTTGCGCCCTAGCTAGCAACTTGTGCGATTATATTATTGTATAAATACTCGAAGCGCCGAATACACAGCATGCGCTCATGCCTTGAGCTCGTGTACAACAAATGATAGTGATATCTGCTCTGCCATGCTACCTGAACAGAGCATGGTCCGGTACAGATCGGTCACCTAGCGGCCTCTGACAGTATCGTGGAAGTTCCTTTTCATGAGGTAAGCGGGAAGCTCGCCTTTCCGACATGAAATCAATTTCAATCTACTTTTGTTAGCGTCACAGCGATCCATTAGATGATGTTTTACAATACATTTTGGAGGTGCGTCAACTAGTTAGAAGGCGACACTGTAGAGACTTGATCTATGGACGTGGCCAAATTTCAGACGACAGACGGCACAAACGCCGTTGTTTGCCACGATGATGTGGAAGGTATTTTGACCGGAGTACGTGGATTTTCACAATATCCTTGTGTCTCCGAATTTGACATATAACTTATGGGAAAAGTGGGACAATGGGATTTTGACCGAAAGCATCACATTTCAAGCGTATTTGAATTGGGTCAGACCTCAGGTCATCGTTGATGTGCACGGAGGTGCGTGCAATCACGCTATCCCAACGCCGAACCAATACACATATACTTTATCCAGCACATATAGCAAACTCCTCACGTATCCCCAACGCCTCGAGCACTCTCCAAGAAAGACCAGAGAACAGGATGCCACAGACCATACCGCGCCTGACCTGTCCAACTAATTTCGGGTGTACGGACCAACTTCACCTTCGTCAGGAAACACACACCAGTATACAAAGCGTCATGGAATTTCCGTAAACATAGCAGGCAGGTAAGGGATCATTGACGACACTGGAGGACGTTGTATTGCCCTAGCAAGCACTGTACACTTCCCCGGGGACGTTCTTCAGAGTTCTTCATTGATGAATAAGCCTAGACCATTGCTACATAACATGTGAGACAATATTCAGTGCCGGAGTCATAATGCAAATATAATATGTATGGCCCAGATAGCTGCACATTGCCAGCACGCTCAATCGTGTGTGTAAAGCATACATCGACGAGGACAATGCTCTGAGGAATCGAAGTGTCAGTATGTGCACAGCTGTGAGATCGAAGGCACTCACCGTCACGGCTACATGATCCTGCACGCAGCGACCCTCTGGCCTGAAGTAGACCGAACAGGTGCAGTCACAGCTGTTTGTGCTTGCTCATCCGCGCCCCGACACTCGAGTATATCCGGCGCGAAAGATTCTGCGTGAGACTCCGCGGAAAGATGTAAAGGAATAGACAACTCGGCAAGCCGAGCGTCGTTGAACGGGTCACCTTCGTCCGCCCGTGTAGCGAGGATGACTTGTGTCGTGCCGACACTGGGAGGGGTAGCGGTTGCGCTCGATGGAGAGTCGGGTGTGGCGGGCCCTTCGGAAGGAGGGTGCGGTGCGACGCTTGGGCTGCTGGCGGGGCCTGAGGAGGTCTGAGATGCAGACCGGGCACGGCGAGACGGGCGGCGGAAGACGCCGCCCATGGTCGAGGGCCATGCGCCTGGGAGGCGGGAGCGTCCCGTCTTGATGCTTGCATCCCTGGTGGTGATATCGTTCAGTTCGGGCCGCGGAGATTCGTGTGCATCTGAAGCACGGGCGGATGCTTCAGGCGTTGGCGCCTTGTTCGGCTTTGAATGGCGGTGTGGAAAGCCTGTTCGAATATGGTGCGTATATTAATGTCTGCGTGCAATTGGACAGTGTTACACTGACCGTTGTAGCTTCGTGAAGAGAGTTTTCGGATGAGACTGAGGATAGCCATGAAATTTCTACGCAGCTGAGAGACGTCAACCTAATGTAAAGATAAATATCTGAAATAACGTACGCGTTTGTTCCGTGATGTCGTCGAAGTTTCGGTGTGGGCATCGGCCAACGTCTCAATCCAGCCTACTGTGCAATCAAAATGAGGCGACAGACCCAAGTGTGCGGTTCATAGTCCTACCTCCGTCTTTGTCCACTGTCACCGATGGACGATGTTTACGCAGCAACTGGGCAATACTGTCGCACGAGTTATAGGGCTGCGACTATCAGGCAAGAGGCGAAAAACGGGAGTGGCAAACTCACCGGACAGGAGTTGTAGACGTCATCATAGCTCGCGACAGCAGAACTAGCATCAGATTTCTGGCTCCACTGTTAGCGAAGCCAAGTGGAGCAAAAAAAAAAAAAGAACTCACCTCTAAGATATAGTCGAGAACGGGATCCAGCGGATCGATATCCTATATCGGTTTTTACTTCAGAATACCCGCGCCGTAGGGCGAAACGAACGCACTTTGCCATAAGGTCCCTCCTCGACCCAGGGTGCACGAGGGATGAGCAGCGATCGAAGTCCAGAAACCAGCTTTGAAATACACGCGAATGGCATGTTTGTACAAGTCGGCGAGCCTGTGGAGCCGGTCTGCGAATCCTGTTCTCGGGGCTCGGGCTTCCTATGGGTAGAGCGACGCCTTAGCTTGTGGTACCGTAGAAAGAGAGTTTGGTTCCGGGAGAGTTCGACTGTGTTGACTTGTGGATCGTTCGATAGAGCTGTCCGATGAGGTCCCCAGCGCTGGTCCAAGCTGACCTGGTCATTTCCAGGATTTGTAACGGTAAGCGTCGGGCCAAGAATGCCGTGGTGGTTCACTCGGAGGGATAGAGATGGAAATTTTGACCTCTTGGGCCGTCTGAAAGTGGAGACTACCCAGTGCGACGTCTTCAGCCAGCCGGTAACGAGTATGATCTCGTGATCTTGGATGTCGTAGCCCAAATCTCGTGCAGCCTGGTACCATGAGGAATGATGTTGACATACGTACTGTCGTATCCGGGCTCCTGTCACGTAATTTTCCTTCCCAGATTCTAACAAGATAGCTATGGCCCCGGTACTCCCCCGCCAATCAAATGCATACTCCCGGGTTTCGCTACACGGAAAGCCATGTCATGTCTCAGATATTTGACAGGAGAAAACGTACACACCTTGCCTCTTGTGGCTTTTCGAACTGTTTATGAGTGACGGTCGTCGTGCACAGAGGCCCCGGAGGGATGACTCGTGTGTGTTCAGATACTGAGTGTTCTTCGCCAAGCGGCATCTCAGCGATATCCTGAAGTACTCCTGTGGTATGCGAGGGACGGTCTCGCAGTCGTACGACGTTGAAAAGCCGTATGAAACCTCCTTCGTTGAGGAAGCCGACGTCCCCAATCTCGATTTCGCCCTCTCCCACAGTCTCCGGATGCCAGAGAGGTAGGCCATACCCTCTTCCGGCGAGCTGGACAGCGAATGCTGAAGCCGGAGTGGTAAGCAAGGGCATACTAGGAGAGGGGAGTTGGGTGGTAAGCGTATGCTGCACCCACTCGTGCAACGGAAACTAAGCAGGCATTTTTGCCACGAAGAACAATTAAAGCTCTGATCACAGTACTTTGCCAGGCGCTACTCCCTTGATCGCAATAATAGTTGGTGCATGATTCGAACTTAATAAGTGTGAGAGCACTCGCCTAGCGGTTCAAACGTTTGAAGTTCAAACGCTATACACACAATACGGTGACGATAGAACCGCCGAGAGCATGTGAGGGCGCTTGTTAATCCATCGCGCAAGCAAATATGACCAAATAAAGTACGAATTCTGTGACTCTGCTTCACGTACTGCTTTCACGGCTACATCTCGCTTGAAACCCGTCCCGCAGAGGATCAGGCCGGTTAGTGTATAATCTAGGACAGCTCAGGCGACTACCACAGGTGACTGGCCGTATGTTCCATCTTCTGCCGGTTTCATCGAAGCTCATCAAGCCCTTCAACGTTGCAGAGACCCGTCTTTTCATCGTGGACATTCCGACATACGAACGTGGTTCAAGTTGCCTGACCAATTCAAAATTCGTCCTGTAGGACCACTGCAAGACAAATTTATTCGGTCCACTTTGTATGTCAAAGTCGTACTTGTGCGCAGGAACAAGGTTTCAGCCAATCTGTGCCTCGTGCCAAGACCCTGGCATGTGCTGCTAAACGTATGTCATTCATGTACATGGGAATCCAACCGCTCAATTGAATAGGAGAATCCACCACATATCTTCACGTGCTACCAGCGTGTTCGGCCACAGTATGCGGAGACGCCGCGAACTGGCTCCTAAACTTTGCACGCTTCGGGAACCTTCAGCCTCGCCCCGTCGTGTCGGCCGGTATGTATTTATGGGCTTGTCAAATTGCGATATATTCTGGACCACGGTACTCTCCTCTTTATCTCCGCTTTTTTACTAGTCTCTGCTTCGTCGATGGCCAGAATGACCCCGCCTGAGGCGGCATACATCTACGCGCAGCAACTCCTCGGACGGGGGCACGGACTCCCGCTTTGGCATCCAGAACAGACCCAAGCCGAGCTTGGCGATGTCGGTTTCATTCACCACGGCTACTTTCATCCCATTTTTAATATCTTCCGCACTCGAGATGACCCAATAAATCACCAGGGCGTTCCTGACGGGTTTATCCCCTTGCAAATTTCTCCACTTTTTATAAGATACAACGAGCAATACCTTGGGCCGGGCCCCATTTGTGCCAGCTCGATATCTGTAGACCAGGGACAGGTGGTCGCCAATGCGTCTGGGTGCGTATACTTTCAATTTGGGCGACCACGTTTAACATGATCCAACCGCACAGGAACGCACTTGACATCAACTTATCATACTCGCTCCGCTGCAGCGGGCGGAGAGGTGCGGTCGCGTACCTAGGCGACTGGGCCAAGCAAGAGCAGATCGTGCGGAGCCGGAAGGTGCGGGACTACGTGTTTGCCAACCACGAGTCCTGGTACATCTTCGCAAAGAGCTTAGGCTGGGAAGTCCGCCGCAAGGACATTATTCTCGTCTCGGGGTGTGTCAAGACGTCCAGCTGGTCGGGTCTTGCCTGGTCGAGCGCGTCGACTCGTCACAGCGCTGCCCTCAACGTGTCCGTCTACGGCACCGCTGGCGCCGGTTTTCGATTTTCGCACGAGAACGACACCGGCTTGACGGTCGACGAGCGCCACCCTTTGACGCCACCCGCGAGTCGGATTGCAGGAGGGCCCAATCGCTACTGCGTCTTCATCAAATACTACAAGGTCAAACATGCCGGCCCTGGAATACGACGTAGTCGCACTACGCCGCGGGCAAGTGACGTCGCTGTCATAGATGAGGACGTCGTGGATGTCAGATGCTGGCCGTGGACGAAACCTTCCTTCTCCTCTCAGCTCGATATCATCCGAGCACGCGGCAAATGGATCTCGCGTTTGCTGCGCGGTCAGCTCGGCAATCCAGAAACACGGTTCGCACGCCGTGTCCAGATGCTGGGAATGATCCCGTCGCATGCTGGTGGCTCCGCACAGCAACAGAATGGAGACAATGAGAATGAAGAAGATTGCAATGAGGCTGCCGAGGCAAGCAACCCCAGTAGCGTCATGACGTGAAACTCATTTTCTCCTATAGTCTAGCGACCCTTTGGAGGACGTACTAGATTATGATCTTGAGGTGAGTGTTGCCGGTTCATGCGTCGAAAATTTTGCTAACAGCAAATCAGAACTCCCACGCAGAGACCGCTGTAGCCGAGACTGAAGATGTGTATGAAATCTGTCGAGTAAGTAAGTTCCGCAGTTAGGCTTGAATCACCTCCCTAATTTGTTCTAGCCGTTGACTGACCAGTCAGAGGACCTTTCCGCTTGCTTGCGCAGTCGTCGCCCAGAAATGATTTTGTATCCGAATGGAGGTGTGGATTCTCTGTGCATGGTATACAGTTTATGTACTAATTCTTTCTGACAGCAGCAGGCACAAACGCTCCGTGGTACGCTGGAGTAGTCGGCCCGAACGTGTCGCATCCCCTTCCAGAGGCGAAAATTTCGTCTTTGTCACAGCCCGTTCGCCGCTGGGGCGATCGTTTGCGTCACCGCACAGACAGCCATGTCACTTCCTCACCTCCAGCAGGCCCTGTGCCCAAAACCCCTCCGCATCCCAGCTCCAATGTCACGTTGCGAAGGACGGATAGCTCTACTCCCGTTGCCTCCTGCTCACGGCCTGATCTCCGCATTGAGATCTTCTCTGCCACTCCCGCGCCGAGCCCCTTCAGTACCCCCACCTGCACGCAGGTGTACGGCATCACGCTCCCTCCCCAACTGCCAGCCACCCAACATGCTATAGGGGATGCCCTAGCCTTCGTTGAGCTGGGAGAGCACTGTCCGCCCCCCTTTCCCTTTGGCCCCAGGCCGCTGAATAGCGCAGCTCTCCCCACACACATTCCTGCAGGGTACCTCGGAGCTTAAGCTCGCCGCGCCCTGTGCTAGTGGTGGGACGTCTTGTGTTCCGTATACCGTCGTGATGAGCATGCAAGTCGTGTCCACGACATTTGCGCCGGCTCGCCATTCGGTCCCGGGTCAACTATCGTTATCTCTATTTCGGAGCTTTATTGGTATTTATCCATTTACTACACCGCATACTGCAGTCTTAATGCCACGAGCTTGACCATAGTCGTACATAACTAAAAGTAATAATTAATGTAACATTATCTTTGTAACCTTAGCACTGCGTCGCTATGAGCTAATGCGTTCCGTTAGGAGTTTTGCGCCATGCTTTCGGCGCTCTTGTCCCAGACGGCTGGCGCATCACCACAGGATTACCGTCAGGTACATACCGTCAGGTACACTCCATGGGGATGCGGGGCCCCTGTGCTGGCGTCGAGGGAGAAGGCAATCGTGTATGATCGGTCTTAATGAAGCTCGTGACTACATGGCGCAGAAATGGCCGTATCCCCGCTCCACCGATCACACGCGAGCGAAGGGCGGAACCGCGTCCATTCTCGCTCGCTCGCGATATTTTTCTACTATCTGAGTCGCACGTTCGGCGCCACGCTGTTTTCGTGTCGACCAGGGTTCGCATGAAGATGCCCAGGGGCGTGCACACCACCAAGTGAGTATGGTCTAGACGCACTAGTGACGTCGACTACTAGTATTACAACTTGAACTTGCGTTCTCGGTAGAAAATACACTT
Source organism: Phlebiopsis gigantea 11061_1 CR5-6 (assembly GCA_000832265.1). Taxonomy (NCBI): domain Eukaryota; kingdom Fungi; phylum Basidiomycota; class Agaricomycetes; order Polyporales; family Phanerochaetaceae; genus Phlebiopsis; species Phlebiopsis gigantea. The sequence goes on from KN840544.1 coordinate 72,357, forward strand.
TGACCACCAAGGCTCGCCGTTCTCGATCATCTCCTGCAGTTGGAGGTGCCAGGTCTCTGTTCCGACCTGCGACAAGGGACAGCTCCATATTTCGTCCTCCTCAGGTAAATGCCAGTTGAGCGTACAGATTTGACCATGGTACGCGATGCACGCGATAACGACATACAGGCCCCTCGGCGCAGTGTCGTCAGGCGTCGGCGGCTCGTTGAGAAGGGCGAGTGTCGCGGGCGGCACGTTGAAGGCAGCGAGCCTTGTGATGACTGTCTTGCGGTGTGCGATCTGAGCTGATACCAGCTGCAAGGGACTGCGTTAAAACGGGTGTACTGGTTGGGGAAGTACATGCATACACGGAGCCAGCGCGCGCGGTCGGACGTGGCGTCCTGGGCTCCATTCGATGTACACACTGTGTATCCCTCTCATTAGCCTGGTGTATTTTGTGCAGCGTATGTAGCGAGCAGAAACATACACGTGCGTACGTAGCCGGTCCTCTGAGTAGCTGGTGATGTCCATGCCAAACGCCCCGAGCCCAAAAAGCGACGCTTTCCAACATTCAATCCACTTTGTGATCGTGGTGCCGGGTCGCCGGAGTACAGGCATTCGTTGCGTGCATTCTCAGTCATGCCACAGATGTATTTGTGTTCCGGCCACTCGGCCTTCTGACACACACTCTCAAGCAATACCTGACGAGGCTGTCGCCGAAGGGTCAGATGGCACCGCCAAAACGTCGATGGACTACGAGGACTTACTGGCACCTATGCACTGCTTGAATTTTGCCTTGAGAATTTCCTTCCTGCAGGCGCTGCAGCAGTCATTTAACATTATCGAACACTTGCAGACCTCATTGCTGATGGTAGAGAGGCTGGCTGTTCGGAAAGTGTGGCGTGCGAACCACCTTTGGCAAGGGTCGCCGTTGAAGGGACCAATATGTGATTCAGTTGAGCTACTTACTCCATCAGATGGCGTTAGTGATTGCAATGGAGCGGCGTTACAAATGATTTGTTACTTACTTCAAACGGTCAGCTCACGCGCTAATCGGCGCGAATTAACTAGCGACCACCATGGCAATCTCGCAACCCGTCCGACGTTCCCGCCGTGGCCTTGGAGCTCCTCTCACTACAGTGACTGCTGGACCGTCGAGAACAACTACGGGCCTACCTGTGCACCTGCGACCCACCAATGCAGGCCTGGACCTCGAGCTCGAACAATTCGAGCAGCTAGAGAGGGAAGAGGTCGACGTTGAGAGTCTCGAAACGCGTTTTTACGCGTCGCTGAGCACCGGCAGCGGAGAAGGCACGAGTGGAATCAAACGGGCGAAAAAGGTGTATGGAAAGCAGAAGGCGAGCGTGGACGAACTCAAGGTCGGCGACACCGTGCTCGTCAACGCCATGAACAACAAACCCTCCGTCTGCGTCCTGGTGTCGATATGGAAGGTCTATGACGGGGATGAGGAGAAGTGGACGAACCTACGCGTGCATTGGTTTTCGAGAGAGGCAGATTTGCCTAGACATCGCTCGCAGAGAGACATCCTCCAGGTGCGTCGTCGCCACCCAGGCGCGTTTTCGGCAGTGCTAACAGGCCACACGTGCATAGAACGAAGTATTCTACCAACTGGACACGACAAGTATCGTGCCGCCTTCTGCTGTGGTTGGCCACTGCACCGTCCTTGCGCAACCGACCCCGGACTGGGCCCCAGACGGTATGTCACTGCTTTCCCATAGGCGTCGCTCCCCTATACATATGCCCTATCCAGAGAATACATTTGTATGCGTCAACGCGATATATCCTCGCAAGAACTACTATTATGAATTCAACTGGGACGCATTCCGCAAGTCTGCTCTCAGCCTCACATCTACCGCCACACCTAGCTCGTCCACTCAGCCCATCGAGACGGACATCTGGGAGCACACAGACCACTGGGATGTCATCCCTGGCGAGACGCCGTTCACGCCGAAGAAACCTAGAGACCACGCATACAAAGGACGTTATGGCGCGCATTGGGGCAGATTGGGTGCAATTGCGGAGGAGAGCGACGACGATCCGGAAACGCGCTCGCCTGGAAAGCGAAAACGAGCAAGAGAGAGTTTATCACCTGTGAAGCGCACTCGAGCAACTGAAGAAGACGACGAACTCCCTACACTCCCGAAAACGCCGTCGAAGCGAGGGCGAGGACAGTCTAAAGGCAGAGAACGCCCCTCCACGACGTACAGAGAAGAGTCCATTGTTCCCTCCTCCTCCGAAGACGAAGGCGACGCAAGCGAAGACTACGTCCTGCCCTTCGCACCTCCCTCCGATGACGACGAAGACAAAGCTCTCCACGCGTCTGATTCGGAGCCCTCGACCCCTTCCGAACCCGAGTTCGAGGACATCAACCCGCGTACGCCCCGCAAACGCAAGAATCGTGCGGGTACGGTCGCCTCCACGCCCCGTCGGCAGCGCGGTGCACATCTCGCAGCGCCGACCCCACACTCCAAGGCGGCACTGCGTGCACGGGCTCGCAGACGCACCCTAGCTGTGCGTCCGCCGCCGGGACTCACCTCCGCGGACGACTCTGCGCTATCGACCCTCCCTGTGGACCCGTGGCTACGCGCGATGGCCGTGCTGCACGTCGCCGCGCGGCCGACAGAGGGCGGATGCCTACCGTGCCGCGAGGGCGAGTACGCGCGCGTGCTCACGGCGGTCGAGGAGCTGCTCGACGAGGGCGGCGGCGGGTGCGTGTACATCTCGGGCGTGCCGGGCACGGGCAAGACTGCGACGGTGCACGCCGTCGTGCGCGAGCTCAAGCGCATGGCCGAGGCGGGCGAGGCGAACCCGTTCACGTACGTCGAGGTCAACGGACTGCGTATCCCCGAGCCGCAGGCCGCGTACGGCCTGCTCTGGGAGGCGGTCTGCGGGCACGATGCGAGCCGCGAGGGTCATCTCAAGATCAGCCCGAAAGAGGCGCTAAAGAACCTGGGCAGACACTTTGCGCAGAGTGCTGGGCCGCGTGGGCATGCCTGGTGCGTCGCCCAGATACTTACTGCTGGCGTATGGTGCTGACTATATCTCAGCGTGGTGCTCATGGACGAGCTCGACCAGCTCATGACGACGAAGCAGGACGTCGTGTACAACTTCTTCAACTGGCCGACGCTCGTTGGGTCTAAGCTCATCGTGCTCGCCGTCGCGAACACAATGGACCTTCCGGAGCGCGTCATGTCCGGGCGCGTACGCAGCCGTCTTGGTATGTCTGGCCTAGTCCCCTTCCCCCGCCTCGCCCTCCCGCTCACCGCGCTCGGCAGGCATGATACGCATCAACTTCCAACCATACACGACCCCGCAGCTCGAGCAGATCGTGCGCGCGCGCCTCGCCAGCGCCACCGCCGGGCTCCCCATCGACACTCCCACAGTGGTCGCGCCCGACGGGATCAAGTTCGCGGCGATGAAGGTGTCGAGCATCAGCGGCGACGCGCGGCGCGTGCTCGACATCTGCCGGTGCGCCCCCTCCCCATCTCCCGCCCTCCGCCCCGCTGACCTCCGCCTGCTGCAGGAGCGCCGTCGCGCGCGTCGCGCCCGCGCGCCGCCCAGCGCGCGCAGACGACGTCAAGATCGTCGTCGCCGCGGCCCAGAACAGCCCGACGGCCGCGTACGTGCGCGCGCTCCCCTTCCACGCGCGCTTGCTGCTCGCTGCGCTGCTGCGCGTCGCGCGCCGCGAAGGCGTCGACGAGGTCCGCTGGGGCGACGTGCGTTCCTCCCCTCCCCTCTCTCTCTGTGCCTCGCTAACATCGTGTGCGGGCAGGTGCAACACCAGCACGTGCTGCATGCTGGTGTGCTGGGCGACGAGGAGGAGGCGCGCCGTCCGAGTCGAGAGGAGCTCGCGGCCGTGCGCGAGGATCTCGCAGCGGCGCGGGCGCTGCTGTGCGAGGACGGCCCGCTCGCGATGCGCAAGCACGAGGACGAGCGCCGGATCGTGCTGAACCTCGACGCCGGCGAGGTTGCGCGCGTGCTGGGGGAGGTCGGCGGGGCGCGTTGGCGGAACGCGCTGAACGTGTAGTTAGGGGGGGAGGGGTGGAAGGTGTGGAATGTTTCGGGGGTTAGAGGGAGGTGGACGGTACAATTTCTGCGTGGACGCTTCCTCACAGAGTGCTTTCTTCAAATTTGCTTGTATATCAGAGAACTTGGATGTCCACTAGGGAGTGTGCACGTTGTCTCTCGTCGTGGGCGGAATTTCCCGTGGTGAGATCGCACGGAAGACTCGAGATCTGGCAAGCTTCTACGGCGAACATAGTTATATGCCTGGTGGATCGGCGATGACAGAGCCCAAAGTGTCTTTTTCTGCACTGTTTTTCTCTCTTCTGTATCGACCATGGAACCGCCAACTTCGGTATCATTTGCCGTGGCTTCTACATTGGCGGTAGACAGAATAGGTCGATCGTCATAGTCGAAACGAGTGACGACATCCATGTAAGCTAATTGACAAGGGGTCATTGTGAATACTATGTAACTTGACGACTGATTATTGTAACTCACCTGCACGGCCGGCTGCATGGGTAGCAATCCGCGGTCTTTGCTGCGCCAGATGCGAGCCCTGTCAGCGTTGTAGTTGCACCGCTTGGAAGGACACTCAGTACGTACCCACACAGGTACAAACTCTATACTGCGCCAATCATAGCCTTGCCATACTCGTAGTCCGTAAAACGAGACACCTCCCTCGCAGTGATTGGTGGTCAAACGCGTCTACATTGCCGTCACACTGACAGGTTGTATACACGGGGCGCAGCGCGATATCTGTGCTCCGATCTGAGTTGAAATTGTCCGTCATACGACCTCACTAACCCGCGTATCACCCCTATGAGTCGCAATGAGCGACGAAATGCGTGATCCTCTAGACTTTGAGACCTCGCGCTTTCATCGGCCTGCCGAGGGTGGGAGCGTGGGCTTTCCAAGGGGACGGGGACTCTTGTGCTCGTACAGAACGAGGCGATGGCGGCTCTCGGACATTTGCGATGTCCTGAATGTCTTCAGTATCTTGCACCAGTAAATGCGCTATATTGCGACGTGGCTGGTCAGTGCGGTACACAAGGTTTGATCGGCGCGACTCGCCTCCAGACGCGTCGAGCAGAATCTTAGGTTGCTTTTCTGCGAGATAGGCTGAGACGCTCTCTGGCCAGTTCACCTGTGAAAGGGTAAGCTATAAAACATTAATGAGATCTGGAAAGGGCTTACTCCGTGAAGAAGAGAATACAAGTCGCTATGGCCTGCTACAGCGACCGTTGTGGGGTATTTCTGCACTCGTTTCAGTAGAATGGAGGTTTGTGATCATATGAGACGAACCTGCGCAATATACTGAAGTACAGAGACAACAGGGTCCTCGGGTTCAGACATCTATGAATAACTGAGTCAAGTCTACCGATACCGACACCGTTTGGGTCTACTCACCTGGGGCTGGGCAGGCTTCTCTTCGACCTCGGGTTCTTCATCCCCGCAGCAGCAGCAACAGTTGCCAAAGTGGTTTCGGAACCAACGCCTGACACTATCGAAAGGAGCGCAAAAGCACTGGTCAGGCACATGCTCCCGCATGTCGCTCTCCTTCAAGTTTTCCGGACGCCGGATGCGTGTCCTGCCGAACCCTTTTGGGAGACACTTGTAGTACTGCACGAATACACACTGGTCCTTTGGACCCAACGGTCTACCCTTTGGGCCCTCGCGATGCTGTACCCCTGCGTGATGTTCCTTTTCCGTGGTGTAGCCAGGAGAGAACGTGAACAGCCCGTTCGCGCTGAGGGAGATTGAGAACCCGTTCCCAGCGGTTCGATCGTTGTACGCCGCAAGTGCCCAGCTCGACGTCTTGACGCATCCCGATACGAGCACAATGTCTTCGACCCGCAGGTCAAGGTTTCGTTTGCCGGCGAGCTTGTGCCACGACAGGTGATGGTCGTAGATGTACTTCGGGAAAGCGGCGCTACGGACGACACGTTGCTGCTCTCCGCCGTCTCCGAGCAGGGCTACTGCCCCACGCTTTCCGCTCCAAGTGAAGGAGCAGCCAGCGCCTGCGCTCAACGGCCCCCTTTGCGAGTACAAAGTCAGCCCTCGGCACGAAGATATTCAGAAGATACATACAAGGGCACCTCTCCTTTCGCGTACAGTTTATTCTGCCTCGTAGACTGTGAGCAGAGCGCTTCTCCAGCTTCGACTAGCTCCGGTTGGGTGTACACATGCGGCATCTCCAATGGTATAAACCCTTCTGGCACCCCTTTGTTGTTGATAGCATTGCCCTCCTCGCACGCGGCGTTGAACAGGCGGTGGAACGTGCCACCGCTAATATACCCGACGTCGCCGATCTTAATCTCGCCGTCGTCCTCTGTGGGCTCGGGGCACCATAGCGGATGGCCGTAGCGAAGCCGCACGAGCTCGCTTGCATATATTTCCGCGGGGTTCAGGTATCTGCCCATAGCGACGAGGAACGGGTGCTTGATGTCGACTGGGATAAGGTTGCCCTTTAATATAGCAGTACCACGGATAGACTGCTCCCGAACCTGATGTAGCACGACGTTGGCGTGAGGCTGCTACTCCGCAATCTCCAAGATGGAGAATATAGCTTGACCAAGCTCCCGATTCCCAACATGAGGCCTGCTGCGGGACACGTACACGCGTGCTGGTGGCCTTCCAGGGTCTCAAACTTGGAAAGGGCGCGATGAGAGACCTGTCATGCTGGTGAGTGCGTTTCACCTCACAGGAATGGTAGATATGACATGATAAGAGTTGTACGTACTCCTTATGCGTTCCGTGGCCAGGTGCGTTTACCTTTCTTTACAGTCATGGACGAAACGAAGAACGACACGAGGTTCCCGTGCGGGGCGAGCGTCAAGATGCATACGTCTTCGACCAATCAACGTCCAAAGGCAGGCATTCCAAATGGCGGTGCTTCCCGCGTTTTCGCGGTTCGCTGTCTACCTTGGAGAAACTAGCGGTGCGCCACCAGCAACACATTGCATCGTCGTAGAAAATGGATCTTCAAAGGAGAAGATGCTGTGCGTTTTGTTAGAGCACAGACACTCAACAGAATCATGGGCCACGCACCTGGAACAAGTGGACATGTTCGATCGTCATGCGCGAGGCAGCGCTGCATTCCACTGACAGCATGGACATGTGTGTCATCGCATGTCGTAGGGTCTTCGGGAGGAACATGGGCTGAACACCGTGCGGTTATATTACGCGTACTCCCAAATTAGCCATACATGCTCCGACATTAATGAGTTTCATGCGAGCCCAGGGCAACGGTCAGCAAAGAGGAATGACATAGGGCTGGGCGGACGGGAAACATACGAGGATGAGGACGAACTACCGCTGTATACGCATAGCGAGCATAGGGTCCATGGACGAATCATAGAACGTACAGCGCGGGCCGCCGATCATCGGCTGTCGACCTCTACGAACGCGTAGACGGGGGTCAAGCCCACGAGAGGAGCTGAACACGGCCTCAACAGGTCGCCGTTCACCGACTCGGCGGCCCAGGCGCCCTCTGCTACCGCGCCGACGACGGCGTGCGCTGCGAGGGCCGGCGCGACGGCGGCGCACGCGGCGCCGGGCTCCTGACCAGAGGCGTCCCGAGCCGACTGTCGATCGAGTCGGCGAAGTGCAGCCCAGACGGCGTGACATCCAGCCGCGGCAGCAGCAGGGTCTTCCTGCGGCTCGAGTGCCGCCATGCGCCGGGCAGGGTCGGGTCGGCGTCGTCTGCGGAGTCGTGTCGAGGAGGGGCGGAGCGGTTCACGGGGGAGCGGGGCGGTGTCGGAGGGAGCGCTTTCTCGGGGACGCGTGGTGGTGTCGGGAGAGCCTCAACGTCGAGCCGTGCTGCTGATGACACGCCCGTCGTAGTCAGTATATCAGCGGAGACAGTGTGGTGGTAGTCTCACCCCCGTGCTCGTCTGTGGTTATCTTGGGGTGCTTCTCCTTGAGATAGCTCGATACCTTCGTCGGCCATTTCGTCTACACAGCACACAATGAGGCAAGGCTCAAATGCAAAAAAAAAAGAATTTCCTACCCCACTTGGTAACAAGTCATACAGGTCAGTATGCGAAGTCACGGCCACGTCTGCTGGGGAGGACTACACTCAAATAAGCAAATATATTCAGCAAGACTCGCAAAACGGAATGCCCACCTTCGAGATATAGTCTAACAAGGCGCTGACCGGGTTTTCGGTTGACTGACAGCGAAATGAGAAAAACCGTATCGCAGACGGCGGACAAACAAGACTCACCCTTTCTTGTAGCTCTTCGCTTTCAATCTCAACATCTCTGCAGCATCCGCCGAAGGATCTCCTCGCCCAGGCCACAAGCCCGTCCAAGGGGGCACAAAAGCACTCGTCGCCGACGCTCTCCAGCATGTCCTTCGGCCGTAGGTTCTGCGGCTTCCTGAGCGTCGTCCATCCGAAGCCTCGGGGCTTGCACTTGTAGTACTGGAGGAAGACGCACTGGTCGTGCGGGCGCACGAAGGTCTTTTCGGTCAGCGGGGAGTCCGGCGGGGACGTGGGGGAGCTTCCGGGCTGCGGGCGGGGCCCGACGCGGTGGCGCAGGCCTGTGTGGTTCTTCTCCTCGAGCGAAAAGCTTGATTCCGCCGAGAAGACACTGCTCGCGTTGATCGAGAGCGAGGACTCGTGCGCTGCCTCCTGGTTGTCGTACGCCGCGAGGGCCCACTCCGTCGTCTTGATGAAGCCCGACACGAGGACGATGTCCTGGACCCCGACGTGCACCCCGCGCCGCCGGGCAAACGCGTGCCACGCCATGTGGTGCGTGTAGATGTACTGCTGGAAAGCCGTGCTGCGGGACACCCTCTGCTCCACGCCGCCGTCCTTGAGGATCGCGACCGCTCCGCGCTTGCCCTTGGAGCTGAACGAGTAGCCGCCGCTGGCCGAGACGGGGCTCCTGTTGCCGAGAGTAAGCAATGATGACTCTGGGAAATGAATGAGCAGCAGGCACGCACGTCGGCGACTCGGCGTTGATCTTGAGTTTCACCGTGCGCACGGAGTCTGAGCACAGCGATTCGCCCGGCTTGACGATGTCGACCTGGTCGCGGAGCAGCTCATCCGGGAGATGGAGAGGAAGGAATCCATCCGGTACGCCGTTCTTGTTCACGTCGTCGCCTCTGCCGCGGCAGGCGTTGAATAGGCGAATGAACCGCCCGTCGTCGATGTAGCCCACATCGCCGATGAGGACCTCACCCGACCGTGCGGGCTCGGGATACCATAGAGGATGCCCGTGGCCCAGATGCACGAGCTGGCTAGCGTAGATCTCCGAGGCCTTGAGAGACTTGACCATAGCTGAGAGGTAACCCCGACAGAGGAGGACCATGGAAAGCGGCTTATGTGTGAATCTGCAGCGCTTGGGCGAGGCTGCTTGAAGCAGTCGCGGGTTCGTCTACGGCATCGGGGGAGCTGCGTCCAACGTGCTAACGGAGAGGCATCCCTGTTCGAATGGGAGAGCCCTGAACACGTTTGTGCCGGGCGTCGACCGCTGCCTGGCGATAATCGCGTCCGTACAGGGTCTCTTTAAAAGATATTAATTCCAGAAGTTCCCGTGCGGTAGGATCCAACACGTACCTGACAGAGTTTTCATCGCACGTCAACTGCCAGGAGGCTGTAAGAGTGTCTGTACGCACGAGCTGGTGGTTCTGGACAAAGTGCAGCAGGCCGCGGTCGTCGGCCCGTAAAGCTTGAATGGATCACGTGATGCAATACGGTCAGGGTTCTGCAGGCAATCTATCGACCACGACGTGCGAGCACCTCGCTCGACCGTACTGCTGCAAACCTTTGTCAATGAAATGGCGAATATTCCTGTTTCTCGAGCGTCATCGGCGAACTTTGACCAAGTATTGCATACGAGGGCGGAATGCGCGTATACTATGCGACAAATATGTGAGTACGACGTTGTAGCCTCCTTCATGAGTGTGCTGTTGGAAATGACGCCACTGCAGCGAGATACTGACTGCCACTGATCGCTGCGACAACTGCGAGGCTCTGGTCGGCGCGTCCCACCTCAAGCAGTGCAGCGGATGCCAGTACGTGCCAGTCGTCGCGTGCGCATCCTGGTGCGCTACTGCTCGAAGGAATGCCGGCGTGCGCGCTGGGCCATGCGCGACGGCGGCCGAGACGCACATCACGGCGTCCCACAACCTCGCACTCGACGACGAAAATACAAGACTCGTCGGCACGCCACGACACCGCGCTGGCGACCCGCATTGTCTTCCTCAAAATCGAGTACAAGTCCGGCCGGAGAGGCACCGCGCCCGGCAGGAGTGAGAATGAAATCACCGGCCCGGAAGGTGAAAAAATTAGAGCATGCTCACAAAACATAATGATGAGAGTGGGATTCGAACCCACGCCCTTTCGGACCAGATCCTTAGTCTGGCGCCTTAGACCGCTCGGCCATCTCACCTGCATGAGCGCCGTAGTTACAGGCGTACATGATTGTTTCCACTTTGAATGACCAAAACTTGGACTGCCCGGCCGCATCACTCATGTTAATTTTAGGGGCGGTCCAGCCACAGGAACAAGGCGGGCTGCGCGATTGCGGCTGTCCGGGTTGGCCACGGCGGTTCTTCGAGCTGCGAGCGGACGGTCACCACAGCACGGTCCGCAACGTATCGTGACGACGCCACGGCAGCAGCGCATGCAACAATCAGCGGCGACGGAGGCAGACGAGAAAAGGCCCCTCATGGAAACTCTGCCTTCTCGTCTTCCGAGACGCGGAGAGAGCATCCAGCGACGTCCGCTGGCAGAACACTCTCACGAGCGAGGTGTTCGATCCAGGGAAGACCCGGATGGTGGGCGGCCGATGGTAGGGACGCAGCGGGCAGACGTTTCTGGACGCAGGAGCCGTGGGGAGATGCCCGCCGTCGTAGACGGATCGGCGGCGGAGGTGAGCGTGACGTTTGGGCCGTGGCTGGCGTGGGCACGCATGCACTGGTGTGCAAGCCCGGTATGGTAGGCAGACGTACAGACTCCTGCGCAAGACACAGCGCCATCTGTGTGGACGACGTCCGGTGGCGAGGTTTCGCGGCCATCTGGTAGGACGACTGCCGGACGGAAGCTGCGTCGCAGCGCCCGGCTCCAGCAGCGACGGGGAGACATGCATGCGCCGTCAGTGTGTGGAAATGGGAAGACGAGTTCTCTGCGTCTTGTCCGCCCCGCCGAGCGTGCCCGGCGTTGATGGGCGGCGGGGCAGCACGCGCCTTCTGTCGGCGGTCGCCACAGATGCGGAGCTTGCTGCGCGACGTAGACAGCGTCGAATACGGCTGAAATGACAGAGGCGGCGGACACCATTCTTTGCCGGCCTCAGGTCCGTCACGGTGTTTTGGCCAAGCGACTGCCCCGCCGCGCGGTGAAACACTAGGTACTTGCCGGTAGGGGCCTGGCCGCCGCGGGCACATCGAGTCTCTCGGATGCCTACGTTTTTGAGCTTGTGCAGGATCCCGATGAACGAGAGTATGGTTGGGCTATGGTAGCGGTACATACGTGCGAGCCGTACGTCGGGCGCCGAGTAGGAAGAGAGGGCACCAAGGAACTCGAGACGGAGGACCCAGAGATGGGGTTGTGTTGCGAGTTCTATCAAGTCTAAATGCGTTGAACGGGGTGGTGCTTACTGGGTTATCAGCAATGCCCAGACCACTCTGCCGCTTCCGCCCTCGATAATGTCGGGCGGGGCATCGAACGAGTGTGCCTTGAGGCGGAGCGGTCTAGAAATGGCGGAAGAAATCGCATGTAGGGAGTCGCAAACGCTGCCGAATGCTAAATGGGGCTACGCCGAGCTGGCCAGGTGCCTGCCGCAGGCACGGCGGCGGCGACGGTCGCGGCGCTTGGAGTCACCGACAGGCCGGCCGCCGGCGTTGGTTGGCGGATCGGGCCTCGATCTCTCCGCAAACTCAAAGTGCACCCAAAAGCGCACCCGCTCTCACATCCAAACCACCACCGCCCGCCCCCGTCCTCCTCACCACATATCTATTTGCCACTCCAGCATGCTCACGCCCTCTTCAACCACGTTTTTCTGCTCACAGCCCGCACCACGCGCCTCGAACGGCGGCCCAAGGCTCCCGCTGCTCAAGTTCGTCAAGTCGATGCGTACACGTCTACGATTGCACCGGTGAGTGGTCGTCCCTTTCGCCGGCGCGGCAGCGTCCCGGGGCATATCACAGTGGTGGCGCAGAGTCGTCCTTCTCAGCATACGCCAAGAACGCATTACCCGTTAGCGACGTCGTTCCTCGCACCAGCTCTTGCGTCCTCGTCATGCCCTTACTCGTGCCCCTGTACCACCAGGCTAATATTCGCTCCCCAGGAAACCGTCGTCGCGGCATCCGCTATCCAGCACGCTGCCATATCTCCCCCCAGAGGTCTGGGGCGTAGTCATCAGGCATGCGTGCTTGCGAGACCACGACCCGCTCGACGCTTCACACCAACTGTCCTTCCTCGAGGATACCTCCACCCGCCTCGAGTCGTATCGGATCGCCATGAACGCGAAGCTGTCCTGCGCTCTCGTGTGCTCGAGGTGGCGCGCATATGCCATAGAGTACCTCTACGAGTTCCTCTGGATTAGCAGCGCGTCTCAGGCCAAGCGGCTCGCTCACGCCCTCATCATACAGTCCATCGAGGGCTCCTCGCGGACCTACGGCTCGTACATCCGCCGCATACACATCCAAACGCCCGTCCTCGAGCGCTGCGCCCCCGCCGACCTCCTCGCCATCCTCGAACTCGCGCCCAATCTTTCCATATACTCTGACCATCATTCCGTCCAGCGCAGCCTCTACGACGACGGCCCCGACCCAAGGTGCAGTCCCGAGGCCATCCTCAAGCTCGTCGCGAACCCCAAGCTCCGACGGCTCAGCTGGACCAGCTACGGTGACGCCCCGTTCCAGCAGCGGATGACCCCGCTTCTCACCAACCTCGCCGTGCACCTTGAATACCTCGAGCTATCCTCGTGCTCGCCAAACTTTCGCTCTATTTTCGCCCAACCCTCGGATTCCCTCCGGACCCGAATGGACGTCCGGCTACCTTCCCTGCGCGCCCTCAAGGTCTCGCTCGACAACAATACCTTTGCCGTCCTCTCATCCTGGGACATGCCCCGCCTTACCAGCCTCTCCGTCCTCTCCTCCGACTTTAGCTACACCGGACCCGGCTTTGCGTCCTTCTTCGAAGCCCACGGCGTCAAGCTTACCCAGCTCGAGCTCGGCCACTCATCGTCCTTGATCGAGGAGCACTACCTGACCGCACCCCACCGGCCAGGCCCGCCGACACCCGTGCCGCTCGCCAAGTGGTGCCCGAACCTGCGCGAGTTCATCTGCTCCGCGGACGCCGAGTGGCACTGGCAGTCGCCGGACTGGATCGCGGCGCACATCCTGCTCGCCGCGCACCCGCGCGTCGAGCTCATCGGCGTGCGCGACCTTGACGCGCGCCTGCGGGACGACCCCGACGGCTACTCGCGCGAGCCGTACCTCGCGCTGCTCGAGCTCCTCGCGTCGCTCCTCCGCCGCGACGCGTTCCCCGCGCTGCGCTTCGTGCGCGACATGAGCCTCGAGAGCCACCGCATCCGCTCCGTGCGCCCGCCCCCGCGCGTCGCGCAGTTCTGGGAGCGCGTCATCGAGCGCTGCGGCGAGCGCGCCGTGTGGCTCGAGGACTGCTTCGGCGTGAACGTCACGCGGCGGACGCTGTTGCGCGCGCAGCATACGTGGGGCTAGCGCCCCGTCTGTGTTGGGGTCTTTTCTTGGTTATCGGACTCGTGTGTAGCTAGCATCGTCGTCTTCCGTTCGTTTTCTTGGTTTCCATTCTCTCTCTCTCTCTCTCTCTCTCTCTCTCCCTCGTGGCGTCTTCGGGATCCGGTCGCATCTGCCGTCGTCACTTTCTTGTAACTCTCCCCCGGACTCGCTCGTCCATATGCCGTGTACTACATTGCTCCTTTCGGATACCACACCACATTGATCTTGTCGCATACTCACCTCGCACACATGTATATTTGATATCACACAACCAGGACTTTTGCACCGCCGCCGTCGTGATCATCCAGCTGGCTGTACGTCGATCTGCCACAGCTCAATCTACGTGATCTGTTGTGAGAGTGGTATGTTATACATTGAAACCAACGGTATAGATACACTGTGCTCCCTCGCCCCTACTGGTCGAGGACGAGCTTGATCCACTGCCACACGGCGTAGCTGACGGCAGTCATAGGCACGATCTTGAGGTAGCCGAGGCCGAGGCCGACGTAGAAGCCGCGCCAGCCGCGCGCGGCGTACACGAGCGCGGCGGTCTCGCGCCAGCGCATCCAGCGGTCGGGGTGCGTGAGCCCGCCGACCTGCATGCGCCGCCGGACGACCTCGAACGGGTACGACGCGGTCTGCGCGAGCGCGCCGGACGCCGCGCCGCACGCGAGGTCGAGGAGCGGCGTCGCGCGGCGCGGGGCGCCGTCGGGCGGGGGCGGGATGAAGCGCGCGCGGAGGTAGCCCCAGGTGAGGAAGGACGTGCCGGCGTAGGGCACCATCCCGGTGAGCGTGACGGAGAAGCCGCGGTAGAACTTGAGCAGCGGGAGGCGGTGGAAGAGGGAGGTGGAGGCGGGCGACGGCGCGCGCGGCGTCTCGTGGTAGATCTGTGCGGCGGCGTGCAGGAAGGAGGGCTTGCTCCCGCCGTCGGCGACGGAGCGTGTGATGTACGCCATGCGGACGCGGATGATCTCGAGCGGGTAGGTGAACAGGACAGATGTGACGCCTGGTGGGAGTTGGTCAGTCTGGGCTGGGTGGTAGGGAAGAGCGACGTACCGGACGCAGCGCCTGCGACAAACCGTCGTAGATTAGTTTGTTTTTCGGGAGTTGGCATTAATGTCTGGGCTTGATCAGCCAAGTATCTCGGGAAACCACGCAATGACGTACATTCTCTAACTGGTCGTATGCCATAAACTTAATGGCCGCGTACGGGTAGATACGCAGTAGGGTCGCCGAGTGACCTTGGAATAACCCAAGAATTCCACCTTCTCTATAGATGCGTGCACCCGCTTGGAGCGCACCGCTGTATGAACCTAGCACACATGTCGTTCAGCACAGCAAGCTGGGTCAGCCGACGCACGCACCTGCATATTTATTGAAATCCGGGTTCGACGACTGGAAGAGGATCTTGACTCTGTCGAGCGGTGCGACGACCGACTTCGCCTGCAGCGAAACGTCAGCTCAGCGGCAGCAGCGAGCGGCGGGACGCACGACGCAGCCCGCGATGCCGCCTGCGAACCCCGAGAGGAGGAGGTAGCGGAGACTCTGCTTGTCGTGCTTGGACGCGGCATTGGGAGTCATTCGTCTGACCACACTTTGCTGCGAGTGCGCATGTACGACCGGCGACGGCGACGAGGGCGGCGGGGGCAGGAGGCGGGAGGGAGGAATGTGGGGAAACCGCACCCGGATCTCGAGACCCGGATCCGCACTGGGGTTAGGGTCCTGCGCATATCGTCGGGTGTGGCGCTAGGACTCGTCCAATCCTCGAGCGAGTATTGAAGGCCTTACTCCTGGCCAACGTTCCCCCCATGTCGAAAGCCAAAACAGACACGAAGGCTCCCGTGCTAAAGGGGCAAGAAGGTACATAGATATCCTTCCGGACTACCCATGCTGAGCGCGCCGTGTAGCCGAGGACACCGTCTTGGAATATATCAAGCGGGTGGGCATTTAGTAGCACTCACGCTTTGTCCACGCTAAGCATGTCGCAGATGAACCGCCCCTTCGGCGCCGTCGACGTCTCGGCGAACCTGAAGGGTGCGGTACCCAAGACCGCGACTCAGAAGATCCTAGTCACGCTCGCGGAGAAGGGGGAGCTCGTGCAGAAGACCTACGGTGCGCCGTAGCACGCCGCCGCGTCTGAATCCAGTCTCATTGTCGCGTTACAGGCAAAACGACGTTCTTTGTCGCGAATCAGGCCAACCTCGAGGACATGCCCGCTGAGAAGCTCCAAGCACTCGAGGGCGAACACAAGGCCCTTGAAGAGGCGAACAAGACCCTCGCTGCCGAGCTCAAGGCAGCAAGCACAGGCACGTACGGCTGGTGGAGCGCATACAGCTAGCTGAACGGCGCCTAGACCTCGCGAAGCTGAAGGCGACACCCACGGATGCGGAGCTAGACACGCAGCTGAAGGAGAACGCGGCAAAGGTGCGCACATGCAGTCGGCTCAGGTATGTGCGTCTCCAGCTGACTCCATGGGACTCCAGATCATAAAGTGCGTAGCGCACCTGGAGCCGCTGAGGTCGGGCTCGTCGATCGTCTCGGCGGACGAACTGGCAGCCATGGACCGCGAGTGGACGCAATGGCGAGCCGAGTGGGTCCGCAGGAAGAAGATATTCAACAAGTACGTGCTCCCCTGGATGACTTGACTGGTTCCTGGCATTCTCTCCTTCTCGGACTGGCGCATACATGGACTTGAACTGGACCTTGGATCGTTGCTGACCACGTTCTCTGGATGTTCCTGACGACTGGCAGCTTTTGGGCCCTGGCTACCGACGCGCTCCCTCCCCAGGACTCGGCCGCTCTAGCAGAAGACTTGGGTATCGAGTTCGACACGCAGGAGCATGCGATGCTGGAGAAGAGCCCGCTATGCGTTTCGGCCTCGGTGCTGGGAAAGAGGTGTCGCTGACCCCGCTGTAACCCTTGCTGCATATCTTGCTACGCTCGCTTCAACCACTGTTTCTGGAACCGGTAGTGTCCCGCTCGTGCGTCGTGCGACTGCATACTGTCACCTCAACGGGCGTCGAGATTTCTTGAAGCGGCTCGAGTCGACCTGTTCTGACAACGCAGCAACGGTGACCGCTCACTTGGGCTCACAACCATCGACCAGACGACAGCATCACGGCAGCAGGAAAAAACCGTTGGTTTGGATGATCTAGAGTACGGGCATACGATACAGAATAATATACACACAGCACGAACGAGCGATGAGTACACGAACGATGGTAGAGTAGCAGTAAGGGACGCTGGGTATATGCGCGGACCAAGGCAGGGGCAGACGCATACATGGGCCTTCAACGCGATTGTCAACATTCGCCGCAGTGAAAGAGGCTGTAAGCGCAACGCACCGAGCTTAGTCGCTAGAGGGATCGGCCTCGGCCTCGCTCGTGGCGGTCTCATCAGCCGGCTTCTTCGACTTGGCCACAGGTGCCTTTTTCGTCCGCGTCTTGGGCTCCTCACCGCGTCTCGGGTTCTCGGGAGCATCGCGCCACATCGCGCCGACCTGGAGGAGTGAGCAAGTGGACAGGGAAAAACGAAGAGGCACATACAGCCTTCATGGCGTCCTTCTGGGCGGTACCTGGGTTCTTTTCCTTGTAGAGCTTCAGATTGTCCTTCATCCACAAGTTGTATGCGCTCGGGGCGCGTTTGGCTGTAGGAGTGATCAGCTGGCAGATCGTTGACACAGGAGAAAGGATGCGTACCCTTGGTCGGCTTCGCTGTGGCCGCCTTCGTGGCCTTCCTGGTCTTGGTTTCTGCACGGAAGCCCCTGTAAGACACGTCGACGGGGGGGGGACGGGCGAGCGGCTTACCTGTGGCAGTCTTGGCCATTGCGGACGACGGGGCTGGGCAGATGTGGAAGTTGGGGGAGGGCGGTGGGGGTTGGGAGCAAAGATGCGGTTGGAACGAGGTCTGACAGCGGCGCGGCTTATGTAGCTCGGGAAGGGCCTCCCGGCGGGCTTTCAAAACGCGCGCGATCGACGCGGTCACGTGCGCCGACGCCGTTGCGTTTATCGCGTCGCGGCTCGGCTCCGCGGGATCTGCCGCGCGGCCAACAGACGAACCGGACGCTGTATGATGGTGAGCACCCATTCCAATTATAGACGTCCTAGAATCATCCCTCAACTGTTGAACTCTATAGCATGCCAACTCGGCGGAGTTCGAAGCTAATTCTGGAGGTGGTATAAGGGCAGTTGTCCCCGTGGTCGAAAAACAAGTCCCACGTCTTTCTCTCCGTCTCTTGTTTCCAAATAAACCGAGGACACCATGTCCCGCGTCGCTCTTTCTGCACTACTGGCTTTCGCCGCTCTCGTTGTCGCGCAAGACCCTACGGGTACCGAGCCCCTTGCCGACAAGCATTTCAGTTACCCCACTGGAATCGTGAGTAACCATCTTCGTGCTATTTTATTGTTGCTAATTGCCCTGTTAGCCCTACCAGGTGGACCCGAACCAAGGCGTTCGCGGTGCCCAGACAGGATACAACATCTGTAACTCGACCACCGAGGGTCCGAACTCGCTTTGCCAGACCGCTTTCATCAACCACGTTGATGGTGCGCTCTGTCTTTGCCTCGTGCCCTGCTCTCTCTGACGTGTCCTAGATTGGTGCGTGTGGGCTCCAGCCACTGGACCCACGACCATTGGCGACTCCGAGGGTCAGGAGGTTGCATGGTGCACGAAGCCTGGTCGCGGCACCCGCCTCATTCCAGCGGGTGCCATCACTGGCGTGCAGTTCCTCGTCGCTCCGTCGTACCTCGAGGTCATTGCCTTCCTCGACCAGACGCAGTTGAACCTCGCCGCCGACGATTTTGGCGGCGAGCTGGACCCACACGGCGCTGATCTCGTGAGTTTTCGACGGCTGATGATCTTACTGTGACGGACTACTGACGCCTGCCGGCAGCGTGGCAACCCTCTCGGTGGACTCGTCTTCTCGAACGGACTGCCCATGAGCGGCACCAACGACAACAACTCCTTCACCCAGGTTGTCGAATGGCACAAGTGAGTTCCGGTGCCCGACACCGATGGCCCTCGAGCTGACCTGCCGGCAGCTTCATCGGCTCGAACATCTCGTGCTTCAAGGCATGCGACCCGAAGGACCCGAACGCGGCCAACTACTGTTACAACCAGCTTGACCGCGTCGGCATCGACTACGTGTGCCCAAACGCAGCGCAGAACGGTGTCTTTGAGATGTGCGACTCGGACAACCAGGCGTTCCCGGGCGTGTACACCACCGACGGCATCACGACGTCGTACACGCAGCCCCCCGAGAGCCTCGGCCCGATCACGACCATGCCGTACACCGCGAGCATTCCCGCGAGCAGCAACTGCGTGACGTACCAGAGCGCGGAGCTGTTTGCCGCGCTCGGCTCCGCGCCTGCGTCCTCGGCCGCGACCTCGGCGGCGGCGGGAGCGACGGGCGGTGCGGGCGGCAGCGCGGCGGCGAGTAGCTCGGGCAAGAGCCCCATCGCCGCGTCGCGCACGGGTAGCAGCTCAGGCAGCGCTGCGACGGGTGCGAGTGCCACGGGCGCGGCGGGCCAGACGAGCGGGGCGGGTGTTCTGCGGACATCGGCGGCGGCGGCGGCCGCTGGGGTTGTGTTCGTTGTCGCCCTCCTTGCGTAGACGGACTGCATATTCATCGTTGTGCTCTGAAATTCGGACTCTTTCGTCGTTTGCTGCTTTGCTTTGTTGTGTTGCATGCAGGTGATATTCCTCGGTGCTGTGTACCGTCAATCGTCTACTGGCCTTGCGCTGTGTGGTACTTGATGTCGTGCAGTTTACCAGGCATGATGCAAACTACTCTGGTACCGCATCTATAAGCTGTGTCTACAACTCTCAGAATGCTGTGGACAATACTCTGCATCCGCTGATTCTGTTCACGAGGGTAAAACGGATCCACAGCGGTGCGAGTCGTACGTGATAAACATCTCCAGGTCTACTAGCAAGTCAGGAGCACCCTAACGGCGGTTTTACTATCGGCGTGATCCTGGCACGGGCTGACTTGCAGCCGTATGTCGCCCGAGGCGTACGCTGGTCCGGCCGAGGCGGAAGAGTAAGTACGATCTTGTCAGCGCATCTAACCTCTTGAAGAAAAACTGAACGCGATGACCCTGTAGAGCCTAGAAACTGGCAGGGGTAAGTAATTTCGACCGCTTTGGATGCTCCCGAGTCACGGTGGTCGATAAACGGCGTAAGGTAGCCGGCAGACGTCGACGTCTGGATTAATTGAGTGCGTTGTGGGCATAATTGGCGATCGTGTGCGCATGGCTACCCGTCGTGTGCGCGCAGAGCGTGCGTGGCTGATGCCAGTCGAGAGGGACATCTGTTGCTGTAGATGGTCCGCAGCTTTTTACGAACGTTTGTGTGCGCGCGAAGCGATCCTCCAGAGCCGAGACGGGCGCAAAAATATTCCGATTCCCACGTAGTGGAATCGGGTAACATCTTGCTATGAGCTGCCCCCTTTTCACGTGACCTTAGCTTTTAAACCCTAACCTCAAAGTA